>JAUMGZ010033083.1:0-19539 GCA_032359645.1 Pododesmus macrochisma | reverse complement strand
AATTAGAAGATTTATTGCGTATTAGAAAAAATATTTCATTTTTGAAGTGAGTAATCTTAATGATGTTGAGTATAGTCATATGGTTTGCTACTGACCCCCTAAAGAACCAAGAGGGTCAGTAAAATTCATAGGGAGTGAGGCTGAATTTATTGCACCGAAGACCTTTCTTGTCCTTTAGCATTTACTAAATATTTATCCTATTTTATAATTACAACGTAAACATTGTAATGCCTTGAGTGAAACTAGACCTCATGAATATTCATGAAACAATGGGAGATATCTAAAGCAAAATAAAGTCATATTTTTGCCAATTCATAGCTTACCACACGTAAAACAGTACACAACTCCAAAATGCATCGCAATACAAATTTTAAAATGTTAAACGACGATGGGAATTTTTTGTCGGTGCCATATTGACATATAAGATATGTACTGACCCTCTACAGTCTCATAGATTGTCACCATTTGACTTACTCATCTGAGATGCGATATCAACTATTATTATAGGGCATATGCTTAGAGTTGCCTTAACATGGATAATGTCGTTAATCAGTAAACTTACTTTAATTACTTTAAAAAAAAAAATGGAAATGATGAAGCCTATTGTCAAGCATCTTCAAATGACATTTTGTCTCTCAAAAAAATTAGAAAGAACTTAATTGGTTATTTTCATGTTACACATTCAGTCTTTCCCTGTTATGTATTCAGACTTTCACTGTTACATATTCAGACTTTTACTGTTACATATTCAGACCTCAACTGTTACATATTCAGACCTCAACTGTTACATATTCAGACTTTTACTGTTACATATTCAGACTTTTACTGTTACATATTCAGACTTTCGCTGTTACATATTCAGACTTTCACTGTTAAATATTCAGACTTTCGCTGTTACATATTCAGACTTTCAATGTTAAATATTCAGAATTTCGCTGTTACATATTCAGACTTTCACTGTTGAATATTCAGACTTTTGCTGTTACATATTTAGACTTTCTCTGTTAAATATTCAGACTTTCACTGTTAAATATTCAGAATTTCGCTGTTACATATTCAGACTTTCACTGTTACATATTCAGACTTTGGCTGTTATATATTCAGACTTTCACTGTTAAATATTCAGAATTTTGCTGTTACATATTCAGACTTTTCCTGTAACATATTCAGACTTAAACTGTTACATATTCAGACTTCGCTGTTAGATATTCAGACTTTTCTTGTTACATATTCAGACTTTCACTGTTAAATATTCAGACTTTCGCTGTAACATATTCAGACTTTCGCTGTTACATATTCAGACTTTCACTGTTACATATTCAGACTTTCGCTGTTAAATATTCAGACTTTCGCTGCTACATATTCAGACTTTCGCTGTTAGATATTCAGACTTCCACTGTTACACATTCAGACTTTCACTGTTACATATTCAGACTTTTACTGTTACATATTCAGACTTTTGCTGTTACATATTTAGACTTTCACTGTTATATATTCAGACTTTTGCTGTTACATATTCAGACTTTCGCTGTTACATATTCAGATTTCCACTGTTACATATTCAGACTTTTGCTGTTACATATTTAGACTTTCACTGTTATATATTCAGACTTTCGCTGTTACATATTCAGACTTCCACTGTTACATATTCAGACTTTTGCTGTTACATATTTAGACTTTCACTGTTACATATTCAGACTTCCACTGTTACATATTCAGACTTTTACTGTTACATATTCAGACTTTCGCTGTTACATATTCAGACTTTCACTCTTATATATTCAGACTTTCACTGTTACATATTCAGACTTTCGCTGTTACATATTCAGACTTTCACTGTTACATATCTAGACTTTCGCTGTTACATATTCAGACTTCCACTGTTACACATTCAGACTTTCACTGTTACATATTCAGACTTTCGCTGTTACATATTTAGACTTTCACTGTTACATATTCAGACTTTCGCTGTTACATATTCAGACTTTCACTGTTACATATTCAGACTTCCACTGTTACACATTCAGACTTTCGCTGTTAAATATTCAGACTTTCACTGTTACATATTCAGACTTTCACTGTTGCATATTCAGACTTTCACTGTTACATATTCAGACTTTCACTGTTACATATTCAGAATTTAACTGTAATATATTCTAACATTCATTGTATATTTAGAATTTCACTGCTATACATTCAGACCTTCAGTGTCATATATTCAGACATTCACTATGATATACTCAGACATTCACTGTTATTTCTTGATACTTCCAGGACCAAAGTATTTGTTGAAGCTGCAACAGGAAGTGACAGCCATGCGTGTGGTTATAAGTATAGACAGTGATAGTCATATTGAAGGTGCTTCAAAAGTTCACACAATCAAACGCTACTTGTCGGAAATGAAGGATGTGGATGCTGTGTCTAACAGTAGTTTACGATGCCGTGAACTAGACTGCCTTAGGGCATACTATTATCTAGCAATTCTCAACTTTTTACGGAACAATTTGAATTCAGAGTCGGAGGAAAATGGCTCAGCAGACAATGTGGTTAAGAGCCAGGATGTAAATAAAAGGGATTCTTCACAGGACGCAGATCTGATAAAAGTTGATACAACTACTACAGACAAATGTGAGGTCTCGTCAACTAGTCAAACTAATTCATGTGATAAACAAAATAGTCCCGGTGAACAAGTGACAGAATCTGGGGAATCACCACCCAGTTTACCTCCCTTGCCAGATACTCCTGCTAATACTGAAGCAAAGAATTTGGTGTTAGATTCACATAGTAGTGTTAGTAAGGTTGAACCGGTTGGTGAAGGACAAAGGTTAGGGAGATCTAGTGACTCAGCTGAAAATACTGACAAAGAATCCTCGGTTAGTTCTAAAGAACAAAAGGAAATAAAACCAAGTGTGCATCAATTTCTTGGATCTTTACAAAACCAGAGACCAACATACCAACTAACTTTACCGGTTCTGTCACACCTAGGGCGTGGCCTACTATGGGACATGCAGGGCAAACGATATGCATTAACGGAAACATTAGGTTACATACACAAAGCAATATCTCAGTTGCTTCTAGCTCAGAAACCCAGTGCTGCACTTCCTACAGGTGTTGATAGTGTGTCTAGTGAAAGAGGTAGTATGAATGACCTTGTCACATTGACACATGACAGTCATTTTGGTGCTCATGGTGTTACAATACAAGTAGATCAGTGTGAACCTCCCCAGCCATCATCTACAGAATCTCCAAAGAAGAGACATCTCAGTGAACCTGGGATGGACCATCAAATACCCAAACTTACCGCTTCCTGTCCATTCCATAAAGGTCGAATGACATCTCTGTCAAGGTCATTGTCTACGGACAGCGGTGCTGTGGACATGACTGTGCCATTACATGAACAGCTGAGTATCAGTGACATTGACCTCGATGCTACTGATAGTGCTTTAGGAATCTGTTCCTCTTGTGAATGGTTAACAAAGTCACGCAAAGTATTATGGGAGGACGAGCCTCATTTCCATACGAGCTCTGAACAGCCACATCATAGCAAAAGTAGACTTACTAGCATTATTAATCCTGCTAAATACATTAATGTACCCGATGAATGGTACAACATGCCTGCTGACCAAAAGTACTGTATGCCTTATGTTACCATGGCCATATTGAAGGAGGAACAAGAATACATGATGCATGAGCTAAAAAGAGGTCCTGAAGCGTTACAGGTAATAAGGAATTATGTTTAGATGTAAAAAGAGAATTGTATACACTTGAAATTATGTATGTTTTGTAAATAATTCAACATTCTCCATGTTATTTGTTTATTAACCAGGTATGTAACATTAATAATTCATGTACCTAACTCAAAATACTCATTGTCATTATACAGTCAAACCTGCTCTAGCAACCACATTTATATAGCGACCACCTTTATACAACAACTTCTCATGCAGAATTTGAAGCAGGCTCTTGTAATTTATTATATGTTTTAATTATACTGACTTTGTCTCTTATGCCATGAGTGACAGCTAAAATGTTGGTACCATGGTCGATCAAATTCTGTTTTTTTTTCTTATCACCACCACTCAAATCACTAATGGCCATAGTGAGGGATTTATAACGAGGTGCTCTGTTTGTCTGTAAGAGCTTAAAGATTCCCTTTCTCCGCAGCTGACCATCTGTCCATTCCTAATACGCATAACTCATATAAATATCATTTGATTTCATCAAAGTTCCAAGAATTTCTTTGTATCACCAGATTTCAGAGTGTCCAATAAAGAGCTTATTGACACTGTTATTGCATGAAAATAAAATATAATTAACCCTTAGAAAAAAATTGGTTTACTATAGAACTGTATGGGAGTAGAAGGTAGTTTGTTCATAAAAAAGTGATTATTAATATACATATTTCTACCAACTCTACAATGTGTCTATAAACATAATTGTTTTGTTTACAGATGCCTTTCCCTAACCCAGTGGACTCTGTGAAACAGTTACTGGAGATAAGTGGGCGGAGTTCTCTCCTCAGCACTACAGAGAAACAGGAACTGGCAGAAAAAGTAGTGACCTGGGGCCTGAAATATTCAGTCTCCTCTCAACAGAAGGATGTTCTCATGGAACTCATGCATAAGACACTCATTCATGAATAGCCCATATAGTGTGCCCTGAACTTCACGACACATAGACATCGAAAACCAATAGTGCTGGATAAGTCTTTACAACATGGTTACTGGGGATCTGCTTGACTACTTAAACTGTGGGCATTAAGTGTTCAAATTAAGCAGACCTGGGATCTACTTGACGACTTGAACTATGGACAAGGAATAATTGATTAAAATAAGCAGGAAGATAATATCAAAAGGGAAGGGATGGAGTTAATAAATATTTTCAATGCAAAAAAGAATATGAAAGAGTGTTCTACAAAATGCATGGCAGAAAATCAAAGTGCTTAGTACACAATATGGATTCCGTCTAGTTTTGGCAATATATGTATGTTTTTGATTATATTTATGTGATTTTAAATACGTACAGTATTGTATGCCTACATTGCTCAATAAATAAGAAAAAATGGCTTTATAAATTAGAACCGTATCTGTGTATCAATTTGTCATTCATAAATTTCATTGAAAAAGTTTCACAGCATTTAAATAACTGTTTTATATTTGTTGATTTTTGGTGTCACTTCATAACAGTACTTTGTGATATTTTGTGTCATTTCTCTGAAACCTGTTGTACCTCTACTATTATTAAATTATGAACCATATTTCTCCAGTAGTACATTATATGTGAATAAGCTATAACATACTGTGACATTACAATCATTGATTACATGGTGCCTTGTAAGATTCCAATAGAATACCGTAGCCACATATTTGCCAACTTTTCAAAATTTTCATGGGGAGATATCACATGTCTTAATCTAACATTGTCTAAAAAGTACTTACAATGCACCCTATTTGGCTAATAGTCTAAAATGACATATTTTCTGTTGCTTTATGCAATGTATTAATTTGATTTGAGATTAAAACAAGATTTATTAAACAATGAAGAATTGAAAAGTCAAAAATGAGGGTCAAAAATAGGGAGACTTGGCAAGTATGTAGCCAATCCACATATGTATTTAATTTAAAATTATTTTAATATGTATGGAATGGCTGTGCTTTTACCAAGTCTCTTGACCTCAGATATGTCTTTCAGTTCACACAAAATTTACAGTTATATTTGTTTTTTGGGACAAAAAGCATTCTGTGAACAGGAATTGTAAAGTGCCACAATAAAATTGTTTGGTTAAAGCTGTCATATCAACTCCATTTCTTTGGAGTCACAGAGATGTGCAGTAATAGGTTTAAGTTTTGCAATTTTGTCTTTATTTCTCAGGAACTTTGCATATATGGCAATAATAAAAGGAGCTAAGTTATATTGCAGAATAAGCATGTCGGTACAGACATAAAGATGGATAACATATAGATATAGGATAATAATATGTTGAAAATGATAAATTTTGGAAATTTTCATCCTTTCTTTGATGATGGACAATTCATGTCATACTCAAGCTCAGTATATAAAACTCATCCATGACTAGGACTTTCCAGGCTTTGTGAAAATTCTTAGCATTAAGTTTCTGCATTACTGTATATACAAATTTATTTCTATGGAACCATTTAGTTTGTGTGAGTAACCAAAATTGCTTAGTTTATGGTTACATCATAGAGTTAACTTCCACGAGATGGATGCTGATGCTTTTTACAAACGTCAACGTCAGTTTTGTTGGTTGAAATTGTGAATTCTTCATTTATAATGAACGATATCATAAATATACCTTCATGTACTGTATGCCAGTATATTCTAGCTATAAGTTTTTTGAAACATATGTGACAACATATTCCTATGTGGAAAATTTATTCAGTTGGATGGTATCCAAATATGTTTTCTCAAAAGTAATTGGTTTCAAATAGGCAAGGTGTATTATTCATGGAATGACTTAAAGAAATTGACATAAGAGCTTATAAATATATATAAGTATTGTATTGTCACATAAACATTGATGTTCTCTAATGCTATTAGATATAATGTGTACAATAAAAGATGTATAACTTGACATGCCTATATTGTAAAAAAAAAAAAAAACTTGATGGCTTTGCATGTTCTTGACGCAGCCTTATTAACGCTACTGGTTACATCACCTTAATTCTGCATAAGAGAGTGGCATTATATCAAGTTTGCCATTACACTATCATGGTATATTTCACACTCTTACAAGTAATTAGATTTCATGGCACTATAAATGTTTGATCTGTTCTGTATGAAAAGTTTCTGCTACTATAAATCCTGATTTAGATATTTAATACAACGATGTTAATGTACAAAACAAACTGATATACATGTATGGCATTCAAAACCCTTGGTATTCATTGACACGTTTTACATGATGTGTATCTCTTCTTTCTTTTGTAAGATATTTATACAAAATCATGTCCCTCATCTTGAAATCAAAACTTTCACATTTAATGTGTGTATCAATCAATTAATAATGTGCACAGAAAACTGGATTAAGACTTTAAGGAAATCAAAGCAGAATTTATTATACATGACTTATCAAAGAAAGGATATGAGTTAATAATATTAAATTTTTCTTGTGAAACTCTTTAGGTGCCAGAAACTTTGATATACAATGTACATGTATATAACATAGTAGCATAAGTACATGTACATGGTTACTCAAGTTTGTTCAAATTGTAAAATAGGGCTTTGAATTGGGTCATATTAAGGGATAAAAATTCAACATAAGCTTTATTTCATGGATGATCTAAAAATTAAAAAAGCAACTGTTTTTTCAGCTAAATCAAGATGGACTTTATTATTAAGGCATTTATGTTTTATTTGTAAGCATTTAAACAAGATGGGTTCAAATAAAATGGTATCTACAACAATGAACAAATGATTTGGCTCAATTCTAATTTCCACAATAGGTCCGTTGGCATGTTTTGTAAATACCAGAAAATACTAGGATGCATCCTGTAATTACGAAGTTACGCCATCCAGACAGATTTATACAGAAAGATATGACGTGGGATGATAAAAGTATCAAAATGTTGTTAAATTGTGTCCCTAAATTATTCATTGTTGATATTACTTTCATATGCTCAAAATAGATAGTCAATGTGGTTACTAGAACTATGAAAGGAAGTTTAGTATCGGTAAAACAACGAGAGGCAGTGTGGTATTTATATGAGAGGTATTTAAGTGATCTTAAATTGTGTTCAGTATAGTTATATGAAATAGTCCATTGATATAATCCTGTATAATTAATATGTACTAAGATCATAATGTTAATAAGTGAGCTTTTTAGATTAATTAGCATAAAAATGTTTATGTGTCATGCTGCCAAAAAGTGAAGTATTTGAACCTGGTGTGACAGGTCAAAAAATAAAATTATTCATTAATTAAACAAGGATAACAAATTACATGGAAAACAAGTAATACACATGTTAAAATTCCCAAGATTTCAATCAAATTTGTCCTTGTGCTTTGGAATACAAAGTATACATGTATACTTGTGCTTGTTCAGTGCTAACATTTTATCACAAATACAAGATAAAACGTAAAAAAGAACTGTTGTTGTTTTTTCTCTTTTATATTTGAATTGACTTATCTGCATCATGAGTAAACTTATTTCCATTAAAAGACAAAATTATCCTGTTGTTACCAATCATAGCTTTTTGGTATCTTGCAGAATAAATGTATTGTATTAAAAGACAACTTTGAAGTATGTTGGGATGGCACTTATATCCTTGCATGCCATATCTGAAAGATGCTTATCATTCAACATGTAACATGAAATACAAATAATCAATTAATGCTACACATGCATTCTCTAACAATTGTTAAGGAGATAAGATTGCAATAATATCACATGAACTACAAGTACTGTGACCTTGACCTTACTAATCTGAATTTTGGTTTAGACACATCATGTTTACTGATGGTCATTTAAAAGGCCATAACTCTGAAAAACTGAACAGACTAGAACATCTTTGCTTCACATACATTACAAATTAAGGTTTGTATTGTGGGAAATCATCAGGAAATTGGACAAGGCATAACAGATGAGTTTTACTGACAAGTTGCTAGTTAAGTTAAATCAACAGTTTTGTATGTCAAATGGCTGTAACTCTTGAAATCTCTACAGAATGGAATATCTTTGCTAATGCAATTCTTGCAAGGTGTTGCATTGTGTCATTTTTAAAGGGAATCAGACAAGACACAACACAGGGTTTGCATTGACAAAACTATACTGGACGAACAGACAAGAAGGTTCTTATAGCAGTCACTAACCCCTATATGAACTATGTGTTTTCTCTAAGAATCTTTGCTGTGTGGTTTCTGTAAGAAGCTTAGTTGCATATTTTCTGTAGGAAGCTTGGCTTTGTGGTTGATATAAGATGCTTGACCTTGTGTTTTCTGTAAGAAGCTTGGCTTTTTGGTTGCTCTAAAATGCTTCACTTTGTGATAGCTTGAGGAAGATTTGTTTTGTGGTTCCTGTAAGAAGCTTTGCTGTGTGGTTTCTGTAAGAAGCTTGGTTGCATGGTTTCTGTACAAAGCTTGGCTGTGTGGGTGGTGTTCGAAGCTTTGCAGTGTAGTTTCTGCAAGAAGCTTGTTTGTTTGGTTTCTGTAAGAAGATTCTAGTGTGGTTGCTGTTAGAAGCTTTGAAGTGTTGTTTGTGTAAGAAGCTTGCTGTATGGTTAATGTAAGAACCATGGATTTGTAGTTCCTGTTAGAAGCTTGACTATGTGGTTTCTGTAAGAAGCTTAGTTAATCCTCGTCTGTACTTGATTGTTTCTACAATTTATAGACATGAACTGTGAGATATTGTAGACCAATAATGTATATTGTTTTAACCTGATCTGAATTGTGTAGTTTCTGTAATGGAGCATAACTGTGTGGTTCTATTATTTCTGCCAAAGAATTTATGTTTTGGTTTTTTCTGTCCATAAAGTATAGGTTTTCGGTCCATGAGCTAACTGTTTACTCTCTGCCCATGAACTTAACTTTTAGCTTTCTGCCCATGAGCTGAATTTTTAACTTTCTACCTTATAAGCTGAAATTTTTGCTTTCTGTATATTAGCTTAACTGTGCGTTTTCTATCCAAAAGCAGAATTGTGTTGCTTCTTTTCATGAAATGGACTGTGCGGTTGCTGTCTGAAAGGTGTGTGTTTCTGATCATGAGCTGAACACTGTTGGTTTTGTCACTGAGCTAAGCCGTGTTGTTTGTGTCCAAAAACAGAATTGTTTGGTTTCTGTTAACCAGCTGAACTTTGCGTCTGTTCATGTGCTTAATTTGTCAGTCTGGCACGCTGGAAAATTGTCGGTTTGTCAAGCATCCTGTACACTTCACATACAAAGTCATTAATTTTCAGTTCTTTATGTTTCTTGTCGCTTCATTCATCCATGTCATTATTGTTTCTTTGTTTTATTATGTAATCTGTTAATTCTGTGTGCGCCATTTATACAAGTAGAGGTCATCTTCAAGGTCGTGATCACTGTCCTCATGTTCTGAATGGTTATTACTAATGACACATTTAAATCCCGACTTCCAGAAACAACTCGCAATACAATGAGCGGGAAACATTTCTCAATGTACTGTGTGTCTAGTCCATTGCATTTTTCAAGTTTATGAACGGAGTTTTACCACTGCCCTAGTGTTTCAGTAACAATTCCATTAAAAATAGTCTGTATCTGACTTAAAAACCCTGAATTACCCCTTGATCCAATAGTTGCTTGTTAAAGACAACATCTCATAATATTCACCTTGTTGTACACTTTCAAAATTACATGGAATAATGCAGAAAATACACCAGGTTTATATATATATATGTATCCTCATAATAGACGGAATCTCGTTATAAGTGGAGTTGATTGTATCACCACAACATACAACAATGAATGTACAAGTATTATATGCATCTGTGAGCCACATCACTGAAATGTCACCACAACATATAACAACAAATGTACAAATATTATATGCATCTATGAGCCACATCACTGAAATGTCACCACAACATATAACAGAGAATGTTCATATATTATATGCATCTGTGAGCCACATCACTGAAATGTCACCACAACATATAACAACGAATGTACAAATATTATATGCATCTGTGAGCCACATCACTGAAATGTCACCACAAAATATAACAACAAATGTACATGTATTATATGCATCTGTGAGCCACATCACGGAAATGTCACCACAAAATATAACAACGAATGTACATGTATTATATGCATCTGTGAGCCACATCACTGAAATGTCACCACAACATATTACAACGAATGTACAACTCTGATCTCCATGTGTTGATTAGCAACATGACATTTAATATCACCACAACATACAACAATGAATGTACAACTAATTTTATTCTTCCAGTTTCATTTTTAGATATAAATAATTGAAATGACAAATCATAACATGCAAAAATCATAAAGCAACAATAGAAACAATTATTATCAAAGAAGACGTAATAAATACTTTAATCATTAATACTTGTGAATAAGTTAGCCACCATGAAAGCCTTATTGCAGACATTTTCCTTGCAATCATTCTACACAGTGAGTAAATGTAATCTTTCAGTTCTAAATATTCACAACATGCAATTCATTAAAGTTCTAATTAAAATTCTTGTGAAACAGTCACTTGCTTAATGTAAATTATATTACAAATGCTGTTCTTAAATTGTTATAGTCAGTCAAATACATGTAATGTTACAGTATATTTTACATCTTTTTTCGTATATTAAAGAGTACAAATAATTCACATAGGAATGTGATGTCTTATACATGTAATAGATACACATATCTTATTATATCAATATTAAATGTATTTGTATAGTGGAGACTAGCATTAAACTGATACACATCAACACACCATGACAGTTTTGTACATAATTCTACTTATGTGTGAAATGTTATTTCATCTATACATTGCATTAATACATTGTACCAGTAAGACTTAACTATATGTAATGAACACGTTTTTAGTAATGATTATCCCCCTTGAACAGCACCATTTTTAATATTCAAACATGGAATAAACAAAGTTAACACAAATTGCAGATTTAAGCACCAATTGTATAACCATATAATTGCCATAATGCCGTACAAAAAATATAATACCCGAAAAGAAATTATTGATAAAGCATCCTACAAATATTCTTTCTCTCAATTTTTATCTGTTAATTTTTGTATATTGTGTTGGAATCTAGTTTAGGCTCAAAAGTGTTGTAAACATTAAATAACTCAGGTCAATACGTCCTTGTTATATAGTCCAACACCCTACACATACAAACGTAAATCATTTCTTCAACAAAATCTGCTATTTCCAGTCCAGCACAGACTTACACTTCAGTGTAACTGTAAGTGAGTTAATTTCACTTTAACAAGGTGATGCATTTCCAGTTCCTCTAGATCTAGTAAAATACTTTTACCACAAATATAACATCAATCAAACAAAATACAATTGTGAGTCCAAAATATACTGAACCATCTTTATAGCATAATCATTTAAACCTACTGAAAATAAGGAACTAACTGGAAACCTCTTAGCACTAAACGTAATATTAGCACAGTAATAAACTGACTGCTTAATACAATAAGCTGATTGTTTCACAGATAACCATCACTAGAATAAATATAGCACAGTCATAAATCATTTTCTTTAAATATAAGCAACACTTGAGTTCATTTTTGTTATCGATAACCAACACCAAAATTCATCTAAGCACATCTTCTATGTAGATAAACAAAATTAGAGTTTACAATAATTAAGCACTAATATCATTTTTATAGATACCGGTATTAAGCCAACAGCAGAGTTTATATTATCAAGCATATGAGATTCTTTCATCTAGAACAGTCAGAACTCAATATTTTCATTGTCATAATAGTGTAGATAATGCTGTGAAAAACTTGTAATTTATTAGGTACTATATTAAAACAAAAGTTATAACACACAGTCTGATATCATTAATACAACAGTTTTAGTTTCCAGCCAAGAGAGGCTGGATAAGTGAAGTAGATGGAAATAGATGAAATAGTCCTGGTACATTTACCTATCGGTAGTAAGCTGAATCATTGATAACCCAGGGACACTACAACATCAAGTTAATCTTTACAGTTACAATCTACTAGCAGCTTGTACAGCTTCCAAGACTTTTATTTAAAATTATATACATGTACAAAACTGTAGTATAATCACTGTAGAAAGAACGGTAAAAATAATTGCTAGACGACAGCTACATTACCCTGGAACTACAACTAGAAACATTAATACCCTGACATGTGTAACAACTAGAAACATTAATAAGTTGTTCCTGATGTACTGCACATTCATTTCTGAAATTGTACATGTCATCTCACACTAATTATCATTTATCTGAATTTACTATGATTCATTCAAAAGAAATAAAAACAAAAACTGTTTTAATACACAAACAAAAAGATAGAAGGGATACATGGGACACAGTGATGTGACCATTGAAAATGAAGGAATACTTCTATGGTGTATTGAAGATAACAATATTATAATTGTAAATATATCATGTCACTATTATTTTATACTGTGTATCAGTACAAGAATATAAGGTTGTAAATATTGAACTACTGTTAAAACTCATCCCCACTTTAAGATCATTGATTCTACATTTTCAAACAAACATTAACTATACTATACATGTATAAATTAATATAATAAGATAATGATTATACAATATAATCCAATATAAATATATAATAAAAGTAATAAATATAATATAATGATTATAATCAGTTACATTATAGAATATAATACTATTATAATGAATATACT
This sequence comes from Pododesmus macrochisma, assembly GCA_032359645.1. NCBI lineage: Eukaryota > Metazoa > Mollusca > Bivalvia > Pectinida > Anomiidae > Pododesmus > Pododesmus macrochisma. Next base: position 6,173 of record JAUMGZ010033083.1, on the reverse strand, counting down.
TATCAGTTATATTGTAGAGCATTGGTGCCAAGTTACCCTAAAAGCAATCATATGGAATGAGTACAACCTAACTTAATTAAAAAAGAAACTATTAGATACCAACAAGTATATGTAAATCCTTACCATCAACAAAATAAAAACATTAAAATACCAATGATTACCCTAGATAAGAACACCAACATTACAATAGTCCTACTTCGCTTTGCTATTTTCTCCAGGCTCACTGATGAGTTGGTTATGAAGTTCCATCAGATTCTTGAAGTAACGGACAGTTTTGACCTTGAGTTCAAGAGTAGCATCCTCATCACATATGAATATCGTCCTAGGGTGCTGCTGGAAGGCTGAGACTGTCCACATGTGACTGACCCCCTCCTCTATGGCCTTGTGTAGAGCATAAGCCTTGTGAGCACCTGTTATAAGTATCATCACCTGTACAAGAGAATATTGACCATGTAATACACATCTAATTAATCACTGTAGTATGATACTTCACCTGTTATAAGTATCATCACCTGTACAAGAGAATACTGACCATGTAATACACATCTAACTAATCAATGTAGAACACTAAAGTGCATTTTTCCACCTGTGTTTATCATTCACTATGTTTGCTAACAATGAACAGAGTGCCAATTCAAACACCGACAAATTATTACTTACTTTACATAAGTGTAACACTGCGTACTTCATCAGAGTTATATATTAATGACAATCAGTAAATTCATGAAAATGTTTCACTTTTTAAAACGTAAACTGCAAAAATCAAAGCACTGTACAGTACAGTAAAAGACCTGTACAGTAAATTGGAAAATGATTCAGATACACAAATGAAAATATATGTAAGTGAGACACACATAAGAGGCATTTTATTTTTATAACAGAGAATTTAGCCATTACAATTGTACGTCTGAATTCTTTATTTTAAATTAATACAAGTTCACCTCTTTTGCATCCATGACAGTTCCAACACCAACCGTGAGAGCCTGGTGAGGGACCTTACTAAGGTCGCCACCAAAGAATCGAGCATTGGCCATAATCGTTTCCTGGTTGAGGGTTTTAACTCTTGTTCTTGACACAAGACTAGATCCTGGTTCATTGAACGCTATGTGTCCGTCTGGTCCTATGCCTGTTGATAGTTAAGTCAGTGAATCTTTAAAGTTATTGTTAATAATAATACATACATGCATGTACTGTGGAACCAGAATGATCTGTTAGTATGACCCTTGCTAACAATATACACGTCTGATAAGTTTATATCAATGAGGTATACCATGTCTCCAGAATGGCTACTTTTTGTTCAAATACAGACACAGAGAATATGTATGTATACAGTTAAGACATAATTACTTACATGTTGTATAAAATGTGTCAATGAGTATTGATGTCAACAGAAAATTACTTAGTAGGGCAAAGTAATGATTTGTCAAATGCATATTTTTACCTATGTACCGAGACTAAGAAAATAATCTGTAAGTCAATCTTTAAAATATTTGAAAATAATTATTACAAGATGCTTAATTTTAATATAGATTTTGGGTGTTGCCTCATAATAGACCAAAAGGCCATAAGACTTATTGAAAGAGCATAAACAAAGTAATCAACATCAGAAATAACAATGCCCCAGTGTATTTGAATCATGTGAAGAATGTTACTTGGTTTGTTATTACTACATGGAATAAGAGTTACCTCCCACAAAAAGCTGTACTCCACCAGCCTTCAGGATTTTCTGCTCAAACAAGTCACATTCTTTCTCTAAATCAGTAGCATTTCCATCTAGAATGTTTACATTAGCTGGGTCAATATCTATGTGCTTGAAGAAATTATTCCACATAAACGAATGGTAGCTTTCTGGATGGTCCCGAGGTAGAGCTGAAATATGAAAGAGTAAAAACAGATTTCACAGATAAAAAAGAATGTATTTAATGTATCATTAACATTTATCATTGAAAATTGTGTATTGTCATTTTATAAACATAATAGTTATGAATCCTGATCTAAAATTGTCAAAAAAGAAATAAGAGGCCCACTGAATGAGCACTCTTGTTTCATTTGGTACCTAACTTTCATATTTCACAAACTATTTTCACTTCAAATTCAAGCATTGATCTTTCTTAGTTGTGCACAAGGTTGCAATGTGTACATGTACAAGCACATTAAGATATTGTCAAAACTTACCAACTTTAGCACCTTAGTGGCATCCCCTGTCACCCAAACATAACCAATACTACAAATCTAAATATGCTTCCACGAATGACAGTTCCTGCCAAGTTAGGTTAAAATTTATCCAATAATCATAGTCAGAAGAAAAAAAATGTGCAAAGTTAACTTAAATGCTTCATACACTGTATGTGTTTATTGAATTTTGCCCTCAAAATGGATAACTTATTTTTGACACCATGATAATGTCTTGAACAAACTTGGTTCAGTCTTTGCCCTGATGCTACTAAATATACATAAAGCACTAAGCCTTCTACTTTAGTATATAGCAACCCTAGAGGCAGAGCCCAATCATTTGAACAAATCTATATGAATCCCTTTACCCCTTTTCCCTGAGAATGCTTTCTAGCATTTAGTTTGCTTAAAATTTGTCCAGTCACTCAATCTGGTTTTGGGAAACTCAAAAATGTGAAAAGCTAGCAACGGATGATTGGCAGACAACCAGAGATGACTTACGTGGTTTGTACGAGAAATTTGTTCCAGATGGTCTAAAAACATCAAGTTACGATTGTAATTGACAGTGAACAACTCACCTACATATTCATCCATGTTAAATGTCTTCACATACTTAAAAGAAATTTTTCCAGACTTGTAGTACTCAATCAACTTTTTATATGTACCAAGGGGTGTACTTCCTACAAATATAGAACAAGCAAACAGTTATATATATAGTAACACTTCTAACCAACTAGAGTATATGTACCAAAGTGCACATATACTTCCAGTAACATTTGCAACCCCCAGAATACGTACATGCCATAAGTGTACTTTCATGGGATTCTTTGAATCCCCTTGTCACATCACAAACTGAAGAATCCTCCTCAAATAATAAAGATTTAAAAATACTGCACAAAAACCTTCTTAATATGTTGTGCTTTGTAAATTGCATTGTATCAAAACTAAATGTTTGAGCAATATCATTATAATAAATATGTATGCTTATTTATTACGTATAAATGTGGTCGAGTTTTTCTTGAGTGATTTGTTGTCTGTTTTACTATCACTTTTGATGAAAAGTTGAAGAGAGTTGTCTTTTTAGTTTACCTGTACTTCTCTATGATAATGAACTTATTTGTCTTTGAAATATGTATATATATCTACCGGAGAAAAATGGAAATTAAAATTTATGGAACTAGCATAAATTGTATAGCTATACTATTTATTTATAATGAATGAATGAATGAATGAATGAATGAATGAATGAATGAAATGAATGAATGAATGAATGATTTAATGAAATACAGAACAATACAGAGACATATTTCTAAATATTTCATGAAACAGTACAGATGTTACATATCCAGTGGCAAAAACTTACTTTGTGCTTTATAATAGCCGATTATTTCATTTCAGAATAAAGTTTAAAAAAATTTTAAATTCATATAGTTTGCTTATTTCATACCAGTTGGAAGCCCAAGAGTAAAGAACTTGTCTGGTCCAGGTTTGAAATCTATAATTCTTCTCCTAATGTACTTAGCTGACCATTCACTCACAAAGTCGTATCTATCTAAAATCACCAACCGCATCTACAAAAGTTATGTAAAGACAGAATTCAATATATTTGCTCGATAGTACATGTTTAAATAAATATGAACTTTGAAAATATAACGTAAACTTTTATCCATTTAAACAATTTTTTTTCTAAATTGTGAATTATCAAATTGATGTGCATTTTCTTTGTCAGTTGTGCATGTAAAGCATATATACATATATATACATGTAGATATAGGTACTGAGTTCTTGCAGCTACATATACATTTGTATGTAAACATGTATCTTCCTTTTGTTTTGAAATATCAAAATCATATATAGTTGCCAACACTCCCTATTTAGGAGGGAGTCTCCCTATTTTCACACACAGTTTTCACTTTTGACATCAGTATATGTCTTGCACCTTATATAATTAAATTGCTTATCAACATGCTGCAACTTAGTGTACTGCCCTGAACTGCTTAAATTTGGCAGTTTACACTACTTTTTTTTTAATTTGTTATATAGGGCATTGTATTAAAGCTTAAAACATTTAAGATTTCGCCACACCCTTTCTCCCCCATGAAAATTTCAAAAAGTTGGCAAGTATGATAAAAAATGCCTGATTCTCTAAATATACTACACCTTATTATGTGAAATCTTATTTTGTGAATATTCAAGTAAATGGTGTTGTTTGCTAATATTTTGATGTTTTGTATAGATATGCATACCCAATGGTGATTGTTTGTTTGTGTGGAGTTTAACTCCCCTTCAAGGACATGTATAGTCATATAAAGACGATATCTGATTGTAACAGTGCATACTTATGACAACTTTGTTTATACTGTCTCCCTGAAATATGCTGCTGCAGACACATTGACATGATATTTCACTCTGTAACATTATCCCGACTCCAAGCCAACCAGTCCTGCTTCTACCCAGAAATGCTGAGCGCTTAGCAGGGAGCGAGAAGATTGCTTTATTTTAAAGTCTTATGTTTTGAAAGTCCTATGATGAGGAATATAAAAGTACCTTAATTGCTCTATTGTAACTGTTATGATTTACATGATCATTATATATGCACTACTGGTCGGTGAACAGTTATTGCCCTTTTTGCATGTTTCTCACCTATAATTTATAAATAGGTTTTTTAATTCTCACATTAAAAATAGGTAACCAAAAGTTCTCAATGATAATACCTCAATAACTTTGTTTGGGCTCTAAAAGCATTAAATACAGACCGTCTTGTATATAGTTTTTTGAAAGCAGTTTTGTCTATATATACGATATATGTATCGTGTATATACATGTACATGTAGCCACTCCCATTTGCATGTATATGTATTTTATTTTCCAAATAAAGAATCTGAAATCTGTTAACATACACGCATACATGAATTAAGATTGGTTAAGAACAATTTTAACTAGCTATCACGTCGCTTTATTAGATTACTGGGATGGCAAAAGAAAGTGTGCACTATCAGCAAATGTTCAGCCCCATTGTAGATAAGAAATGTATCGATATAACTTTATAAGGTCACGTCACACAAGGGAAGGTGTTATTGTACATGCTTTACATGGCTGGATTACTCATCGTGACGAATGTATAGTGTCCTAACAACTGCTCACTGTACCGTTATTTCAAATTGCCGGGCAAGAATGCAACACTTCTTTTGTCAATGCCTTTGTTGTCAGCCTTCCCACAAAAACGAAAACAGCTGATCTCTTATCAAAAATGGGTCGAGTTTGTTTACCAATGTATAACGACATTACTTCGTGGCCATATCAAAAACGATCCAACTTAAAACTATCTTGTATTTACATACGAATGGCATGTAGAATATACCAAGTCTATTTTATTATTATGAAAATCTTTTACAACTTAACGCAAGTAATATATTCTACGTCCAACAATCCATATTTTACGACAATCAAATAAAGGAATGAACTTTCGGGAAGCATGGCGTTGAAATTTAGCAGACAACTTGTTTGGCGTTTAATAAACTTTAAAGGATATCACGAGAGCTTAAAACGTTCCAGTGTACGGCTAGGAAAACATAAGCATGAGGTGAACAAGATCTGTAAACGATCATATCATTTTAAAAACCAGTTTAAGAATGAGATCCCGCTCACTTGGTCATTATTGAGGCTGACGAAATCCTATCATAATAACAAAACAGGTGCTACCGCTGGAGTCATGACTGCAGTTACATTCGGTTTTTCATTCAGTGATTTTGGCGACTCAGATGAAAGTAAGTATTCCACTGATTTATTTTGTGTAACAGGGTCAATAAATATCACAGACCCGACGGGGTTCGACCCTGGGACATCTGACTCCACAGTCAAACGCTCTACCAATTAAGCTAAAGGAGATCTCCTCTAGCGCTAGCTATTGAGAGTGCTTTAAACGCATAGGATGTAAGAGTTTCGTGTCAAAATTTGTTATCTGAAAAAGTGCAAACTTGATGTGATTCAATAGGTATGGT
>JAUMGZ010032972.1:0-19540 GCA_032359645.1 Pododesmus macrochisma | reverse complement strand
TGAATAAAGTGACGACGACGTTAGAAAGATCGACACAGGAAATGAATAAAGTGACGACGACGTTAGAAAGATTGACACAGGAAATGAATAAAGTGACGACGACGTTAGAAAGATCGACACAGGAAATGAATAAAGTGACGACGACGTTAGAAAGATTGACAGAGGAAATGAATAAACTGTGTTCGAATGTTTGTTATATTACATCTAGCGTTCGTGAATGCTGGATCATTAAAATACATTCAATAATTGAAGATGACATTATGATACAGATACAAACAATTCCTTAGTCCAAACACTTATGAATGATAAGGATAATCTATTTCTGTTAAGGTGAAATCATAATGATAAAAGCCCTTATCCGGATTCGTAGATAACTACAACACCGTTAGTCCGCTGACGCACCGTGCCGTGGACGATACATGGTTTTAGGAGAGATTAAAGACATCATTATAGCTAAATAAAGATTATATATCGAAATAAGAAATTTAGGGGATAAACTAGAATGACAGGATAGGAAAAGAAACGGCAATAAGCAAAAAACAAAAACAAAAAACCAATAGAATATGAATCGATAAAGAATTAATAAACACGCAATGTCCTCACGAACTTTCGTGCGGATTTGTTTAGAGTATTTAGAGCAAGGAGGATAAACAATGCTGTACACTGGACCCCCAAGTTGATGGAAGTGCGCATGCGTTGTCGACATGACCCTACCAGAAAGCCCAAGTTAGCGGAGTGTTTACTTGTCATAGCAGTTCGCAAAGTTATCATGCCTACATGTTTTTAAAAGTTAAAATTAAATACAAATAGATAGGAATCGCGTTTGGGGCATGCATGTGTGTCACTTTCTTACTTCGCAATCTCACGTTACAATTGTACACACTGTACTGCTATATGGCTGTAATCTGCTTCCATACAATTAAGATGTTTGTTTGATTACAGTACTTGTTTTTCGTTGCTGTGTTTAATTTATTCAATAAAACCACCATTCCATCCCAACGCGAGCACACACACACACACACACACACACACACACACTGCACACAAATAATTATAATTTTACAAGATAATATACGAACAATATTTTGTGACTGAGATCATACCAACTGGAGAATATTATCAACGGCATACTAAAGGTAGACATCTTCGGTGTTCATTTAAAAAAGCTTATCAAATAGAATTATGTTCGAAAGACACAGTGTAAATGCTCTTTCTTTCAGACACCATGCTCAGTTCCTAAAATGTTCTCACAATTCTAACTGTATGTAGCATGTCTGACAAACATGGTTCTATACATCAGTTTGTTTATTTTTGTCGCTTAGTGCACGACATGTATTACAGCTACAAATGTGTTTCACCGGTAAAAACACTGATGTCGTATTTCCCGAATAACGGAAGTAGTTATAGAGAATCGCCGGAAGTTAAACAACCGTCTGCTTCTTCAAATCAATGACATATTGTTCAGAAGTCTATTACACATATGAGGCGACAAACGACTATGGACAAAACACGATGACGAGAGAACAATCAACTAGCACGTGTGATAAATCTGAGAAAAAAACCACAAGAAATGGCCAATATGTATAGGATCCATAGGATCACGACATACCACACATCTAGTATCCTCTCGAGTTTAAAGCTTCCAGTATTACCCACAGAAGTAAAAATAGCAACATTATACGTATTAATCTGAGATACATACATCAAGTGATGTACAATATGTATTCATAGAGATAGAGTTATAAGCATGATAAACTAAATATCCACCAAGATCACAAAAGTAAACACCTCAGAAAGAAACAAGATGTCCTGATTATAACATCCAACATATTGAATATTTCAAAAGCAAACAAGTAATTTCTTCCACTTTGCTATCGTACATTGTATTTTAGAAGCATTCAGACCACTTCAAAGGTTGAAAATGATTTATTTGTTTATACTTTTCTTACAAAATATATATGACTTATATCTATTGAATGTTGTGTGGTTAATTGTTGCCGCACCGTGTTTCACTAATTCTAAACTTGTATATACATAGTGAACAAAATTCGAACGTGCTCCCATATGCAGAATTCATTTTGCTGCAAATGTGTACCCCCGAGAGAATTGCTTTTAATGGAGAAAAGCAATGATTATCATCTTATAATATTCCCGTTTGGTTTAACATGCATATTATCTATCATAACGATTTACAATATGTCATAGCAGTAATCGTGTCTTACGTCAATAAAGACTAAAGGAAAGATCAAATACACAGTGCACATCCTTCTCATATATGTATTGATCTTAGTCTCAAAAAAATGTCTATAGTATTGAATGCCTTGTTTTGTAGACTGTTGTACAGTGGCACAAATAGACCGTTTACCTACATCCAAAGTCTTACCGCTGTGAAGGCAGATCTGATAACCTACGTTTTTCGTCTAAGTGTATTATAACCTAATTCAATACCATAAACAATAGGATACCAGTGATAATTACGCTCATACTGTGAGTTCTGCAATGGTATCGGAAGAAAAATGAGAACTAGTTTTCCTGGAACACTAGCCACTGAAGGAACTTAATTTCTCAATTTGTATTATATAGTTGTTGTTTGAAATGTGTCTCTCGTACCATCTCACTAAAACGACAAATCGGGATATCACTACACAAACATGACAATGCTTACACGACTTTTTTGGCGTGCTATATTTTCTCGTTTTCTCGTGAGAGCCAATTCGACAACACGAGAATTTTCGGGTAAGCGCCCCCGCCAAACACAACAGAATGGGATTGCTCAAAGCAGAACCATATGTTTTTGTATCCTTTGTTTTCAGCCCGTTACGTTGTCAAATATAATTTATAACACTGAACCGGAAATGTAGGAAAACCAAAATATGCCGTGACTAATGTAAAAACGTTGACGGGCCAATCAACATGAAAGGAAATAAATGAAAGGAGACATTGTCAAAAGAAACACATGGTTCCCAAATTGTCAAGGGTCATGCAATTGTTCCAATGAGCCAATTTCCACACCAAAGAGATAAGACGCGGAGATGGTCGAAAAATCATAAATATTCTGGATTAAAATGCAAAGAAAGCATAATTGAATGTATTTGCATCGTACGAGCTCGGTGAATACTTATTAGGAATTCCGGTTTTTTATCATCAGAACATCATCGACTGAATGTTTATTGTAGTCGAGAAGTAAAATCTAATTCACGATACCTCTCTGATGACAACTCAAAAAACCATATTATAATATCAATCGCCTTAGTAACGCAGATCATCAAGATTCAAGTTAATGAACAAATTAAAACATGACATAGGAATAAAGTGTTTTAATGACCGTGAATAACAGAAAATTAACTGCATGTTCGAAATGAAGTGGAGCGACTAAAGATGAATCAATATGTACAATAATATGTGAACACTAATCTTAATGGGCAATCGTGTAAACTTTACATTCCATTTATGATCCGATATGATTCTATGAAAAGCAACATTTAGAGCCTCTTTTGATAAAAGGTTGAAACAAAGATTATTTTCACAAAGTATGAGTACCCCGAATCCGAGTATTACTGTTCCCATGGTGACAATTCATTATACCCACATTGTTATTATTTCTCTTTTTTTAAACTGTTTTCACAACTTTATTTATAAATGCCTCTTGGTCAATTTGTAAGACCCTTGTTTGTCGTTGCATGCAGTGTAACTTTTTTGATTTTCTCCCGTTACCAAACCTATATCATATGTTGCCAAAGCGTGCTGCAATCATTTTACCTAAAATTTGTTTCTTTAGGATCATAGATTCGTGCGTCAACGGTCAAGTTTTTAATATATTCAGTGGTAAGGACTGATATTTTTGGTTAGTAACTATAGAATAGATGACAGTTATTTTTGTTTTTATAATTCATTTCAGAACGTTCGGTTTCTCTTTGCGTATTGAACTGTGTGTTTCATAAGTACGTATAGTTTGTTCAAAAGGGTAAACATTTTGTATTTGTGTTTCACTGATCATCTGGTATTGTATTTGAATGACATGTCGTTCTGTGACGTCACACAGCGTCTTTGAATGAGTAGGTCAACCTACAAGGTAGGGCAACAACTGTCCGCCATATTATTTTATTGTGACATGTTAAAAAAAAATTCTATCCTATTTGATTATGCGTATTCATGATTTGTTAGGATAACGGGTCATATTTACTTTGATAATATCCTATATAAAGTTGGATCCTGACGCCAGTATATTGTGTTGTTATGTATAAACACGTGCATCGATGGAATAGTGTTAACAATGTCTGTGTTACCTCACACAAACTGTCAGAATGTCAGAAACATTGATCATTTAGCACCAACCAATACTAAACTTACACATCTCCCAGTCACCGGAAACGTTAATAAAAAACGGAAATCGAATTCATTCTTAATCACATTACCGGAAGTACTATCGACGTAAACTGCATGCCTATGGTCCAATCAAAATTGGCCAATTTAGCATTGCACAGACGAGTAGCATTATCGAGCGTTTTGAAATCATAGCATGTCTGCTCGTGATGACCTGTAAGTCGGATTACAATTTGTGTCTTGTTAACAAGCATCATTTGTTAAATCTCGAAATCTGTCGTCACCGTTTTCAAATGGCTTTTTCTTTCTTTATCAGCTACACGGAACAGAAATCCACCATTGAAATTACGTGTTTTGGGGCTAATCGCTGGTAATTATCCAGTAACCTATAACCAACGAGCTCTACTCTGCTTCCCGCTGCCGTATAACTGAAATGAACTCGGGGGTTATCCATCAACTCAACTGATCGGTAACATAATAATGCTGACATAACTTTGTTTGTTGCATCGTTCTATCTGAGACTTTTTTTTTTAGACAAAATCAATACAATTTTATGTGAAGTACACGAATACTGAGTTCAGAGCCAAATGGTCAGACATTTGTTATTGTTTTGAAGCTGAAAAATACCAGGAATACGATCTGAGTTGGCATTTGATTGTTCAGAACTTGCCAAATACTTTATAGGCGGATTAGCGTTGACCTTGGTAGTTTTCAGGATAAATAAACATGTTATTTATATTTAAAGTACATCATGAGATCATGTTGTTTGAAGTCTCTGTATACATAACGTTGTAATAAATCGAGCTGTGTAATGTATGAACAACTCAGGGATGTGACCAGAAAAGAAATCATACCGATGCAAAACTGGCAGGGAGCAGAGCAATGCACGCGGCATATTTTCAATACAATTTCTATTCGCTCCCCCAAATTCATATCGAGGCAGTTTCCTCAGTTTGCCTCAAATTCATATCGAGGCAGCTTTCTCGGTTTGCCTCAAATTCATATCGAGGCAGCTTCCTCGGTTTGCTTCAAATTCATATCGACGCAGCTTCCTCGGTTTGCCTCAGTATGGTGACATCCCTGAAACTCTAGAATTAACTAATATATGAGAAGGACACGATTGATCAATATGTCTGTGTTTGCTGCGTCCAGTACGTCGTTAGTACCTGCCTTGAAACAACATTCCATTTTCGATTCCGCATACATAATTTTTCGTGTTTGTGAAGTTTTTGTGGTGTAAGCAACAATTTTACCGGTAATAAAGTATTCATATTAATGTTTTAACATAGTCTATACTGACAATGTTGTGTATCGAGTAAACAAGTGACGTCTAGACAACCGGTCCTTGCTTTATCCATTCCAGTTAGTCCGCATGAATATCAAACCTTTAGATTTTTTTTTGAATGGTTTTTCTTGCCGTTATTATGTTGTCGATTTGTTCGGTGTAGCTGCTATGTCAGTCTTTTTCCTCGTTTAAAGCTAATTCGGTCGTGTTTATTGACGCCTTTGAATTCTTGGAGGGATGCAATATTGATACGTATATACCTCCCCATTTCCCGCCAACAGATTAACCCAAATATAACTTTTGTCGAGTTTTGTTTTAACTGAATATCACGATATCGTCATGTGTGATTTAAAAAAAAAATAACCAAAACGAACAAATGTAATCAAAAATGTTTGCAAGAATCTGTAATATTCAACAACAACAAAAATTCCTTTATTCAAATGAGTCCATCGTTGGAAAAACTGCGTCTAAAGAATGCATCTTAAAATCCAGCCATCACCAGCAGAACCAGGATAGTATTTTTTAACAACTGAAACGCGGCAGCAGACGGCTATGAAAAGGTACAGACGAGACGAGATATTCCCGTGACTACTTTTCGGCATGTGTCGTCTTCACATTTTCTTTCATCACGGCTGACTCAGTACTTAATGAAGCTAAATGTTTTACTTGTGTTTACGATCTCGTGCATATTACGCTTCCCGCTGCAGACGACACATAAAGAGCGCGCAAGACACTACGAATAGCACGCGCGCACACGTTTTGAATTCGATCGTTTTCATTAAAGATGCACTCTCTCGGAAAATGGCCTGAGTACAACCCCAGGTAAATAAAAAATAACTTAGATATGACTCAGATTGTGACTGTTGATGATGCAAGGCGACCATCATCAGAGTCATTATGTAACACCACTGGAGCGTGCTGTTTGTTATCGTCTGTGATTAATAGCCACGTGAGTCATAGGTTGGAGAGATGACTGAAGACAAAGGACATTTAACATGGGTTTATCGACAATAATTATGAAACCCTAAAAAAGTAAGAACATTGATATCGATTTAAGACTTATAGTAATTCCCTGCTATGCCGTAAAGGATATCTCGTTGAATCACGCAATGTCTCGTGACTCCATATCAAGGACACGAGAGCTGCTCCTTTAAATTATGTGGTTTCTAAAAAGTAATTTCTCTATCTCAGAACATTGATATGAAATATGACCGATAGCCTGATAAATGATTAGACGATGGGGCTATACCTGCTTCACCAACAACTTGAACAGGTGGGCTGTCATAAAAGATTAAAACGTAATTTAGAGAAAACGCAACTTGTATAGTAACCAAAGGATGCTTCAATCTTAAGGATATCAGTTTTAAGTATAAGTAAAATGAGATTTCAATCAATGCCGTCAAATGACGTTTAATAGCAGGACTGAGCTAATTACCTGCCTGTGTAAAGAGTCTTTTTTCAATAACAAAGATGTTTAAAGATTGCATGGCTATACGATAACGTTGTTCTGTCGTATATGTGAAGGACTGAATCATTTGTTTAATGCATATAATCGTATAAAAACACAGCAAACGTGTTTCCAATTCCAGTTAAATATAGATTGCAAAACTAGATATCGTAAAAAATCTATTTTTGATATGAAACTTAATGCTAAAGGCAGAAGAGTTGAAATAGACTAGACTTTGCGAACTCTTTCCGAGTTTTCTTTAATGCTGTCGAGTTGGTATATCATGCCGCAGAGACATATATACACCCCCCGACTGGTCACATTATTTTGACAATGTTGATGTCAGACTTCGAGCAAGGAAGTAGCAAACTGCTTGCAAAAAATGCAAGACGAAAATATGGATGTTTATTGTGTCTTGTGTATATCGTGTAAGGTGTACTCATTTATTAATAAACGACGTTTCTTTTCCTCAATCGACTTCTTCGCTCTGCAAATCCTTTTACACAATTCAAACAATGTCTTCATATGCATAAAAATATAATCCAATTACAGCAGAATGGATCCAATAAGTTGATGGCAATATTGTGTACCGATGGTCTGGTGATCAAACATGTACCTGGCGACTACGGCATGTTGTTTCCCACGATGCTGATTATCTTGATTTACACTGATTGATAAATCAAATGTATATGATGTACGTAGTGGTCACGATATAATATCAATACTGTTTTCGGGAATAACATGTTAATCAGTTCTGGAGTGTGGGATGTGTCGCTTTGAAAAGTACATCTGCCCATTCGGTTCTGAAATATATCAACCACATGCTGACCGTATAGTTTGTTTTTTGTTCTTTTTTAGTAGACGTCCAACAGGAATTGATTCATTTGCAGAACTTTGGCAATCAATTAACTCAAGCATAAATCTGTGCACACTTTTTAAGTGCCATTTTTGTAATATACAAGTACTTTGTTAATAATGTTTTATAGAATAAATTTCGAAACAGATCTTTGTTATTTAGAGGCTACCATTCATTCTATTTTTAATCTATGATTATACATGCATAAGTAGATACTGTTCTACGATAAATACAAAAGGAAGGACGAACAACTAATTTCAAGGCTGGATTTGCTATATAACCCTCCCGCTTACATACACGTGGTAAATGTATTTAACCGCTGGACAATAACATACTTGTTGTCCATTTGGTGATTCTGACTGGTCGTTTGTTAGATTTATTGCAATATAATTCATTCATCTTTTCTCCAATTCCTTACCCAACGTCACGTTTGACCTTCCATATTCACCCTATTGCGATGAATGTGGCCCGTCTTCCTTTTGTGCGTTGCTGTCATCTCGTTTAGTCTGGACATTGATGACAAAAGACATGTCTGCTTTGTATTTACATCTCTTTTTCTCTTTGATGTGATGCTTCCGATCGACTCCCAGTAATACCCTTTCCATGTACCAGATATCACGTTTCAGCCAAACTTTTCTTTTTATGCCACATCCGGTTTGCTTTTGCTGTTTTGGCATTTGATGTCTGAAATATGTTTTAGAAAGTGTTCAATTTTGGAAACAAAATCCATAAAAGAACTTTTTTCCATTAATTTCAGAAGAACCATCCAATTTGCTTCTGTTGTATCGACATTACATTCATTGACCATTATTACGAATGACAGTGACGCCGGATTTACGATTAAGGTGATTGCCAGGGTTTAATAACACGAAGGACGAGACAGAAACCAATAATTATCTCCAAGAAGCGCTCTAGAATCAAGAATATTTTCTGGACAATGAGAGGATGCTTAATAAAATAATTGCTAAAATCGTGGAATTCGGGTCAATCGGAGTTTTTTTTTTTTATTATTATTATCAGTAGCACTAATTGATCCAAATTGAAAGGTTTTAGGGTCAAACAGTACGTTTCTTTGAACATAGTTAAACATATCTTAGGTTATCCTTAGAAACCATCGTGTGGTACAATTATTGCGTTTTGGTCTGCCCGTGTAAGACTCGAATTTTAGTCCTCGGAGGAAATTAAGGTTCTTTATTAGACATTAATGAAAATAATCGTATAAATGATTGCTGTATACATCTATAAAAAACAGTGGCATATAAATTAACATCTTCTATGATGACAATATCAAAGGAACTTTGCTTCAAAATCCCCAAGTATTTATACTGACAAATGCAAGAGGAAATCATGATGATGAACAATCAAATGCAAAGTATTTGAAACGCCTCGAAGACAATGTTTTTTCAATTTTCAAATTGGATAGATATGATTTGAATAAAAATCGCCAAATGAGTCATTGGGGCACATAAAAGACAGGAAAACGGGCTTTCCTGGATGCTCTAGGTATTCTTTGTACTCAAAGAAACAACAACAAAAACTGATATTGATAATACCCTGGAGCCCATTTAGGATGATAATCACAGTCTAATTACTAAGATCTCAAATTGATAAGAAACAACAATGCAAACTCATAAATGGATCAAATAAACTGATGCTACATTTCCCGCCAAAAAGCATGTCGTCTGCGCAAAACATTTAACATCACCTGCAGCTTCCATGGTCACGAGACAGCTGTTTACAGGTGAGCTGCTACTGGGGTATTCGAAGGGTGTTCGTATTGGATAAAATTACTTTTTTTTAAACTTAGTATTTATATTCGTCTTGTGCCTAAAAGTACTTGTAAGGTGAACAAATGACGATTTGCTGTTATTAATCTTATTTAAAAAGGTAATATTAACACAAATCCTTTGTGGGATTTGTAGACGCGGTTTAAATCTGAAATAATTCAATGAAAACGCCTTTCTTTAAACGCAAACAGACATTGTTGGAGGTCTGTTTGTGTTTGGACAGTTGTTGACCAAATTGAAGAGTCGACAGCCCCAATACAATGGGATCAAGAGGGAGTCAGACGATTAAGTACACGACGAGAAGACAAGGTCACACAGAATTCAAGGTCCCACGCCTGAATGGAAACATTATTCATTCTTTAAAATAAAATACACACTCTGTTTAGGCGATACGTACTCTACAACCCGAGATAGATTTTCCGGCGAGTAGGCATGGATGTAAACAGTGGGACATCACTATAAACACATACCTTCATTTATCCTCAATATGATACACGCTCTTAGATAGTAAGATCATTTTTCTTCCTTTGTCAAAGAGAGGAATGTTGAGGTAAATTATGTAAACTATTTAGTGAATTACAAAGTGCCCAAACTATCAATCAATGGACCAATTTGTGTAAGATGAACAAGCGATTTCTTAAAAAAAATTACAAGAAATGCTAGATGGATCAAACTGTGTTTCCCATACTCTTGATTCCTTATACGTTTGAAGGTTTTTAATTTCCTGTAAATTAAGAATATAAAGTCCTTCGATATCGCACAAACATTTCTTTATTCAAAACATGTCGCATAACTAGTTCTGTGTTTCAACACTATTTCTGATTGATTGGTTCAGTTATAAAGACCAGGAAACCGCATATAATGAGTCGAGGAATTCCGGACAATAGTTTTCTTGAATTTTCCCGTAACTTGTGAACTTTGATCTAAGTAAACCGTTATGCACTATCCTTGGTTAAAGATTAATTTGCATTCCATTGTTTAAAAGGGTGTCACTTAATATTCGAAACAGACGGGATCATCCTATTAAGTTGTGTTGCTTCACAATAAAATGAGTTTAAAATCAAATTATCATGCCTTAAATTGTCTTGTTCTGCTGTTTTCAATCACATGGTAAAATGTTAAACTGGAATCGAGTCTTAAACAGTCCAAGAACAGATTATCTAAAGTAGACAAAAACAAATATAGCTATTGTCGTGTTTTTATTTTTAAACAATTATATCGATGGTTGAGAACCAGAAGCTCGTAAGTGCGTAAATAGGTGAAATGTGATTGTAAAGATATTTCAAGAACTTCACCAAAATGCACGTCTGTCACGTACTTCTAAACAAACCAAAATAAACCAGAAATTACATTTAAGATGACTTTTCCAGTCGCACTCATAAATATGACAACAACGCAAAAGGCGAAATATATCACTTTATTTATATATGCCAGGTATATATAGAAAGCTTTATAATATATTATATATATATCAAATCTGTGTAAGAATATTTGCTTACAATACGCATCGTAATTGTACACACGGCATGGAGGTTTATTAATGACCCGAGATGAAATGGGCTTTTTATAGGGAACTTAACAGACCAAACGAGATGTAAATAAAGAATATCTTTAAAAACGCAGCTTCCATTTCCGGTGGGAAATTGGCAGAAACATTGAACATGGCGGCCGATATATCTACTTCTCAGCTAGAACTTTAAACGATAAGAAGTTAATCTTCTAAGATTTAGAGTTTTCGTAAATTATTTTTGGATTCTATTTTGAATGTTAGTGCTGAACTTTGTTGACCTGGATTTGAAGATCTTGGCAAAGAACGTACAGCTATCATAGATAATCACCATTTTGATTTTAGATAAACTGGTGCTGGTATGTATGGAAAAACAACAACAAAAATAACACCAATAAAAGTAACATAAAATTCCATAATAACCTTATATCGACGAGGATCTGTTGTTGTCTTTAGAAGCCCAAAACCTCGCCATTATATGCCGTAATCTCGTTAAAAAACTTTAGATATATAATATGGAATTTTCAGGAAGAACTCAGACAGGTGATATTTATAGAGTCAAACTTTTCAACTTTAAGATACAAAATATTGACAGTACGTGCAACAAATCACAAACCACGTATATGTCTTATAAATGAAATTCACTGTACATATATGTTTTATATGCAACATATCGGAGATAACGATTGTCTCTGTATCGATCCGACCAAAACGCATATAACGTAGATATATTCACAGTGAAAGGGTTAAACTTTCAATCGTGTTGAAATAATGTTTGTATAGTGAAGTCTCTTTACAACGACCATGTTTGTCGATGAGATATGTTGTCATTGTAAAACAATTGGCAGTTGCGTACAATTTTATTTTTTAAATCGTTGGGATAAGACAATATATTTGAACTAACCTATAAAGTTGACGGCAACCCACGAAAGAGAAATTTAAATCGCTGCATATGCCCGAATTGATATTGTACCATATGTGTGCACCTTAAATTGGACAGCTCTTGCAGATTAAGTTGGTACAAATTGATTAGGGCCAAATTTAAAAAAAGTGTTGATTAAACTACAGAAATAGTGTTTTATCTAAGAGAGTTAAAATGTTGTTCTTATTGGGTTTCATCTCCTATACATGTGTATCTTTGCAAACAAACCCAAATTCTTTCTGACGACGATTAGTCATTTACATGAGACATCACGACAAGTGACACATGTACTGTGAACGCTCAACATTCGATGCAAATGGTCGTATGTATAATACATATATATATATGTGTGTCTTATATATGTTGCGCAATTCTTAAAAATTAACAAATGAGAAAACCACGAAGGCAAGTTTATTAAATATAGCACTAACGTTCAAAAACTCCTCAAAATATCGAAGAAACAAACAATATTGAAGCAGACAATCGCAAACAGTAAATCTTAACGATTTTCAAAGAAAAAGAAATGTGTTCAATTCTTCAAAACACCACTGCATTTATTCAACACATGAACGATTAGTTTGTTAAAATGTAAGTTTGAAATGTTACCTCTATTGATTATTTCAACATCGATATGAAACATGTTTTTTTTGTTTTTGTTAAATTGATATTTTTTATCAAACGGACAAAGGAGAGCACGTGTCATGTGAGTGTTATTGCAGGTGGTGGGTATAATGTTTACATTCCACAAAGAGACAGCGATCCAGCGTGTACCCTGTCTAAATCTACTTTACATTACGTTTTATCATAACTCGTGCTCTTGTAAAAGGTGAAATATGATAAAGACATTCATTTGAATCAAGATATGACACCTTTAGATTTGAAACATAAAGGACACACTTCAAGCACGCGTCTGGTACACGGAGACGAAGTCGAGCGTGGCCATGCATGCGCCATGTCTCGTTCTCACCTGTACATCTGTACGTAAGACCAGGTAAGGTACAGGTGTGTGTATATGTAATTATATCGTATGTATTCAGGTAGCATGCGTATATGAGGATAATGTACTTAAAGTAAGTTGAAATTTTCTATCGACGCCTTTGATGTACACGTAATATGTGGTTTATTGCTCCCCAGTCCATGTGATCATCATATATCACACTTCATGCATTTGTTTTGAACTTTTTAAAGTTGTTCATCGCCAACATACATTGAATATGATTTTTTTCTATTTATGATTTTATCATATTATCTTTTTGTAACCATTTATATGTTCTTTTGATTCTTTGTCAGCCTGCCACATACACGATAATTAACGATATAGTATCATTAGTATATACCCGTGCATGGTGTCTATCAGTTTCTCTCACCGTTCTCCGTAAATATGCATGACAGTCTAAAGCATCCACCCATCCGCTCGTCAATATGGCCATATCGATCTTCATCCGTCCACACATCCGCCCGCCATATTAAGATCTTTAAATTTATACGTCCGGGCAACCATCCCTTTTTCCGTCCGTTCGACTACCCGTCAATAAAACCACCCTTTCTCGTATACGTCCGCACGTTCATGCGACTATCACTTCATCCATCTGTCCTCCCGTCAATGCAACAACCCTTCCTATGTCCGCCCATCCGTCCGTCGTCTACCTAACAATTCCTTAGTCTCCTCTCCTGTCGCTTCCTAATAACATATCCGTGGTTCCTTGTTTTACTTTAATTTTCTGGTCATTAACGTACATAAGTGTGTGCGTATGCCAGTGCAGCGTACACATTAAACTTGAACATGAACTGATCGTGATTCATTAAACTTGATTATTGATATTGACTTTAGCATCTTTTTTAGTGCACCGTTGAAACCTTCTTAACTGAAACATCTGTCAATATTAATTCCTATTAGAGATATAAAGAAATTGTAAACACATTGATTTCTTTGAAATAAAATAATGTAAATGATCTATGTGTACACTTGTGCATTGGTCATATCAATTAAAAACAAAAGACAAAAAAATAAAGAGAAGAAAAACAAACATGTTCTCAGATTGTATGTTTGAAGACCTGTTCATTATATTAAACAATTCATATACGTCACTGTCTCAATAAAATATTAATGGTTAGTTATAGCCTATAAAACTGTTAGAGCATTAGGCACACCCATGACTATAATCTGAAAGAACGTACATCGTGTTTTTTTGTTGAATGTGTGATCGCAAATTAAGTTAAATTTGACTTCTTGTAAATACACAAATATCTTTTTTTTTCTCTAAAAAGAGTTAAATCATTGAAAATGAAATATACTCTTAAATTATCGTTCAATGATTGATTGTATTTGGCCCGAACTGGAGAATTGTAATTTTTTATCTTTTTTTTGAAAAATGTTTACATACTCATCTTGTAAACGGTTTTGTTTTTGTATTTCAGCAAATGTGTGTGCAACATACAGAAACGTGAGAAAAGGTTTAAAGCTAGATAAGTATGGAATGTAGAAAAATAAAACCTCAAAGAACTTATCATGTTGAAGAAAATTCTTTAACCAAATCGAACACAAATACCGTCTGAGGATAAACATACAACCGAAGTCCAGTAAAACAAACGAAAGAAAGATGAAGCCCCATGTACCTGTATCATTAAACTAATATTTATATATTTGATTTCATTTTATAATAATCTCAATATTTACGGATTACAGACGCACGAGCCACGAGGAGTGGTTAAGCCCTCGTGTAAACATTATCACGTCAGTTTCCTGTCTACAGTACAGGTAGGACATAAACACAAGTACCTCGTTTCCTGTACCTGCAATATTAAATCATACATTTATTTATCTATCGTGGAATCCTTTGTGATATTTATCATATCTACTTCGTGTATACACCTAATGTACATGTACCATCAACGGTAAAACATCCTGATTTAAAAGAGAGAAAGACAGTTAATTAAACAAACGAAAGGAACGAAAGTACAAGTGAACAAACGAGTAAAGGAATTGGTGAGCGAGAGAATTCACATGACTATAAATAACCACAATAGGGCGAACACAGTTGGAAATGTTTTTTTGTTGAGATATTTGAAGTGATCTACATTGTGTATCTAGTTTCGTACTATTATTTAGATTAATGTTCGTGTAGAACCTCCCTTGGCGACATCGGGATAAGTAATATTAGTCACCCCTCGTGTTCGTGTTGAGGTACAAAGAAGAAATCAGTGTGTCAACAACGAAGGAACAGCTGGAAAGAAGGAAGTTCTTTATAGTTAAATTGTAAACATTTGATATTCTTTGTAATTTTAGCGTCTACCTGTAGAGCCTGCTGTATAATAAAACCAAAATAAACGACTAATGTTTATCTATTTGGCAAACAGCTGTAAGTCGCGTTCCTCGTCTACAGGTATTTTGGTTCCCCTAGAATGAGCAGGTGCAACATGAAATACAAATTAAAATTGACTCAATTGTTGAGGTTGAATTCATATTTTTAAGAAACACTCTTTAATCTATAATCATCGTTACCTTTAATTTCACGACAAAGAAAATCGAGATTTGCACACCTGTATGATAATCGCACCTCAACTGGTGAAAGAGCGCGAAATGCGATATACCTTGTAAAATACCGTTACTTTGTTCACCTGCGTGCTTTCACTTAAGGTAGAGTAAAGAGTATATCCGAAAAGAACTAGTTAGACGAAATGGCGCGCTTTTCTTCCACGCTTGATTTACCGCCAAGCCACAGACATCTTTAATTTTAAACTATCTTTCATCAATACATTAATTGCCTTTTAGTGTTTGCGGATTGTGTCGACAGATGGTATATATTCGTTCGTTTGTTATTTCAACAATCGTGCTGATCTTAACACAGAGCGTTCCTTGAAACTACAAAAGACAAGGCCACAGTTGAAAAACTCATTGTACTTATAGTAATCCCATTTTTCGTATCTAAAGTGTATACAATGGGCTTTACATGTATAAATAAGTAGGTTCATTTGACATTATCATAGTGAGTACGTATCCGGTTGTTGACGAGGTACACATTAGAAGGGAAAAATCTGGCTTTAGAAATTTAGTTAGTTTGGTTCAGATTTTTATACTCAATGCATCTTCTTTATAAACAATGAAATACTCTTTTTGTTACGTGTAATAACAACTTGAAGATGTAATAAAATGTTTCTTTTTGTATGAAACAGATATTTTCTAAAAATGAAACAAGTACAGAATTAAGCGCCAGTTCAGCCAAATAAATATATAAACGAAACACAGAACAGTTCTAGACAAATGCACTTGCACGCTGGTTTTTGGTGTCTGTTAAAATATAGGGTTACTATTGTAATCTAGAGTTTGCCCCGCTGTAAGTCCAGCACATCCTCGAGTTACGTTTCCTGTTGAAAATGTCCTTTAATAAACGGCATAGTGTTGTACAGGTAACAACTTTGGTTACTAGTGTCCAATTAGAACGCAGAGCTATTAATGTAACGTAACAAGCCCTTCGCAGGAAAAACATTTTTAAAATACATAATAAGGATATTTTCATCAAATAAAATACTCGTGTGTTGGACACAGAGCGGCTCAACTTCTAGGTGATAACAGTTATCCTGAAAATTAGCAAACACTTTAAAATTCTAGGTTACAGCAGCTATCCTATTAACAAACACTCTTTGAATTTCCAGTGAGCAAGCTGTGAGATTCTGGACATTACAAGGACATAGCGTAATGGAGGCAAATGAGGCAAATGCCTCACTTTTCAAACAAAGATCAAACTGGAGACACATCTTTTTTTCTGCAAAATTCTGTATTTCAATGAATAATATGCTAGGTTCAAACATAGGAAACGTGTGCTAATGAAATATGATACTTCTGGTCACCGTAGAATCGGGAGGTTTGGTTGAATAGAGACGAACTACAAGATTGACACTTGTATTGTTATCGAGTTGAAACTAATTAGTTAAAAAAAACACAGAATTTCTGTTATTTCTTGTTAGTTTCTGGTTATAAATACATCGACCATTCCCTTAGTTTTCTGTCAGGAAAACGCAAGTTTACAGACCGATATTATGAAAATAATTCGCCTCCGCTGGGGAGCATATCTCCTCAGACCCCCTTTGCCTCAATTCCTTTAGGTGTGCGCTGCGGCCGTGCATTATCAATTCTGATTACAAAGGGCTTTTTATAAGTCTATATGTTATTAATAAAGTAACAACGCTATTCAAAAAGTGAACTTTCTCTGATAAGCTTCCAGTCGTTCATTTAATTAATTTCATCACCAGATAACGTGTTAGCTTATAAAACGATATGTACTCAAAATAAAAGGTTAAAATGTCAAGGTGTGTACTCCATAGATAAAGATAATAGCCCCTCCAGCTTCCATGTTCATTTCGCGCCAATTTGAATAGTTAGCGCGTGCAACTTCCTGATTAACGAAGGATCCCGCAGTGAGTTTATCACAATCGATTAATTTCTTTTTACAAAACTCGTGGACGTTGAAACGTCCGTAGGTCCACGCGGATATGAATTCTAAATATAAATGTCTTAACATGGCTTTCATAAGTTTAAACTTCATCGCTGAATGATGAAGATAATAAATGGGTGCACTATATAACGACCTAAAAGACAAAGAGAATGATTCAAATACTTTTAAAAAGGGCGATCGCACTAATCGATCATTAAACAAGCTCCGTCCAACATCACTCCCTGCTTGCTATATTCGGCCAGGTATAGCGAGATGTGTGACCGAGTTCAAATAAGAAACACAGGTTCACTTCGTGAATTTTTGATTATATAACTATTATGCAATACTGCTTTTTTAAACTTTAATTGCCCTTTTGTGCAGTAGATGCTTTTATTTCGACGTCGGCTGTACGGCCACCACTAAGCGTCCCATGTCTGACATATGGTCGGCAGGGAAAGCTAGAATCACGTCAAGAGAGATGTTGGCCTCGGCAAAAGCTACAGAACAAAGAAGACGGTATTTGATAGCTCGCAGTGTCTGTATGCGCTTTAGACTAATTTATATTGATTTTTTCGGGAAGTTTAACGTTGTAAATATGGCCGGCCCTTGTTTCTCAACAAACGCAAATAGAGCATAAAGATAATTTTATATTAAATAATCTCTCGACTTCATACAGTATAGTCTTGTTGCAAACATGACAACTCTAACCACTACGTGGAATACGACTCAATAAAACGTCTATACATACTGTTCACCTCTCATGCATGCATGCTCTGGAATCTCAAACATATGTGTATACCAGCGTATTTAAAAAAGAAGTAGAAACTCTGGATTAAAGAGTGAAAAAACAATTATATTTGTACAATAACAAATTTCATCAAGAAAAAAAATTACAACTGAATACGTACTTGAGAAAGCATCATACACCACACACTGTATAGTAATGTCAATTAAGGATAATTGTTGTGTTGTATTGTGATTAGTATTAAAGACAGTCAGCTAATGTTCGTACGAGGAGAGAAACGGCGACAGGAAATGAAATTGATTAAAACATAGAAGACTAAAGAATTAAAAAAACAAAAACCACAAACCATTGCTTTGAACTAAAATCAGTCCATCATAAAATGACCACATGGCAATAAAATATTGCTATCTAAATAAACGCACATCCTGTAGTAAAAGTTTTATACGTACACAAATATCATTCTAGGACATATATTCTACTATTAATCTGATCCCAAATCAATAAAATTAATATGAAAGAGAATCAGAACCGTGCCTTGGTTAGATGAATTCTTCGTTTCAACTTATTGAAGGGTTTAATCTTTTCCCCAAACTACTGCTTTAATACAATTCACGTTCGGTGCTAAAGAATTTGTGAATTTTTGGTATTTTTAGCATCTGTGAATATTAAAGTGTTTTTTTTTTTTTAAAGTATTCTCATTCTACTTCAGAGTTTCTCCTCTGTCGGACTATCACGTTTAGAGTTCTTAGCATATCCTCGCTGCAGTACTTTATTGTATATAGTGTAACAACAAGAGGACATGTATTGGGGGCTCCGTGGTCGAGAGGGTGTGGTGACTTTTATTTATGATAACTCTATAGTATCTTAACACTATGGTCATTATTCCGAACCAAGAAAGGACAAGGATAGTCTTACTGAACCAGAGAATGCCAGGATAGTCTTACTGAAACAGAGAATGCCAGGATAGTCTTATTGAAACAGAGAATGTCAGGATAGTCTTACTGAAACAGAGAATGCCAGGATAGTCTTACTGAAATAGCGAATGTCAGGATAGTCCTACTGAAACAGAGAATGTCAGGATAGTCTTACTGAAACAGAGAATGCCAGGATAGTCTTACTGAAACAGAGAATGTCAGGATAGTCTTACTGAAACAGAGACTGCCAGGATAGTCTTACTGAAACAGAGAATGCCAGGATAGTCTTACTGAAACAGAGAATGCCAGGATAGTCTTACTG
>JAUMGZ010032861.1:0-19551 GCA_032359645.1 Pododesmus macrochisma | reverse complement strand
CGCCTGACAGAGAGAAGTAGCAAAGGGAGAGCACCAGTCTAGTATTTCCGTGTGGTATAGTCATAGTTAACTCTCTGATTATTGTTTGGTACGATTTAGTTTCGCTACTGCCGTCTCTTGTGTCCAAGCCTCCTAACTACAATTTGTTCAACACATGTAATAAATGTATTCAATGGCGTGTTGAAGTTTGTATATAAAACAATTTTCTCCAAATTTTTATAAATGTATTCAATGGCGTGTTGAAGTTTGTATATAAAAAAATTTTCTCCAAATTTTTCTAGTCGAGCGCTACAATACTATTGTAAAATTTATATTGATTTGCTAGAAGCATTGGCACAAAACTTTCAAGTGAAACTGATAGCCGTCACGTGTTTTCTCTTCAAAACCAAAGCTACCCTGGATGCTATGGGTTTAATGGCTACATCAGTAGAAAAATATTTATATATAACTTGGTAAAAGATACGAAGTTAACATTTTCTCACAAGGTCAGGTCATTTTTGACTTGTTCCTGATTTACACGAATACTTAATTTATAACCTATTGGATGTACAAGGATTTCTAGTTTTGGCGCCAAATGTTACCATGTCAGTATCTTTTGACATTAAAAAGAAATAAATGGCACCGTGAGTTCAAGGACATCTCACGTCGCGTGCTGTAAAAATACAAGTTCAAGGCGCCTTATCTTGTTATCTGTACGTTATCATGTTGCTCTGGATAACATCCGAGATGTCACAAATACATGTGTATCCCCAAAAATATTGTTCTGCCAATGAGTGACGAGGTTTAACGTGTAAAACTATTCAATGAAAATAAGCTCAACATCCAAAAATTACTACAATGTGAATAAAATTGGTTTAAATCGCAGATATTCCTTCACTCAGAAGCCATTTATTTATATTTAACTACCGACGAATTTTTTTTTGATTTGATTGTGTGACTGTTTGATTGTTATGTCTTTGAATGTGTTTTGGATGTCGCTATCGTGGTCTTAAGAGAAATTGAGAGGGGACATCTATAGCACCTTTTTAGATTGAGTTTCCCAAGTCAAGCAATGGTACTTTGTATAAAATAATAACCGAGTTTGCTATTATATTCATACCATCCTAGGAATTTATTTCTGGTAGCACCATGACGTGTCTGTAAAAGATAGCGCCTTTTCATGAATTACTTTCTAGTGAAATATATAATAAGTCAATGGAAAATGATCATGCTTTTTTTTAGAAATGTTTCCCATGACGAAAAAATTTAATTAAATTTCATGAAAATTTCCATGACCGATTTAAACACTACTTCACTTCGAATGATTGATAGTAGTTGTGTATATGTTATGTATTAATAGATAAGTGGGTTTCTGTTTTCATACACACTACAAAATACTAGTCATAAGCATGCGTAATTGTTATCTGTTTCCTAAATTCTTTGAAAGTGTACATCTATTAATAATAAATAATCGCGCATCCTTCCTGCATGGTAAAGATGTTCTCTTCATGTTTTCCTCATATAATTGTCTATGTATATGATACATATATGGGCTGCCGTAAATAAAATAAACTCATTTCGGGGAAGTACATGACTGAACACATTATACAAATATTAAAACAAACTAGTTGATGTTTTGATAATAAAACAGTGCACAATAGCAACGCCTAGGTCAGGATCTGTTAAACGAAAACACTGTGTCCAAAGGCAGTTAATAGTTGTACAAATGACAACTGACTTCAAACGGCTTAGAAGTTATTTACTAATTTTAAAAAGGCCGTTGGAAAAATTGTTTGTTCCAGTAATGCTATCGTGGTGGTGTCTATTTGTTAGAATGGGTAATTTATAAGCGATGGTATCTTATGCATGTGGTATCATAGCCGAGTTCGAGTTTCCTAGCATACCACCCCTTAACTATGATGTTTGATTTTATTTCTGGTCTCAAGACTCTTCTTTACAAAAAGTGCTTTTTATGGCTTAATGCCATTAATTGTGAGGTTGCATGATTAGTCACCGTTAGCAAATTGAGCCAGGAATTGAAAAATTTGTCTAAACTTCATGAATAATTTACTTCCTATTTAGAAATAAATGACGAAGGCGTGTGATATCTATCTGTCAACAGTTTCGCATAAGTATCTTGTTCCTGCACATACTACAGAATATAAGCACTAAGTTATAATGTATTTCAAAGTTTATTGTCTGCTTCCAGGAACAGTCATTACTCATACTTCTATATAATTGTGTATATAGTGTTCGTTGAATTTATCTTCCTCTTGACAAAGTTCACGCATAATTGTTTTTAATCTATTTCTCCGTAGAAGGTTCAAATATTAATCTTCCGTTTTTGTGCAATATCTAAGGAACAGTCGTGTTAAAATTAATATTTTGCGGGTTTATGGGTGTATAAACTAAATATTCACGGATACTCTGTACACATGCGCAAGGTGGTTTATAAAAAGAGTATCCATGCATGTTTGGTTTATACACACATAAACCAAATTTATACTATGCTCAAACCTCACAATTCAATACACACATATATATATAAATATATATAATGTAATAACAATGTAATCAAGATATATTTATAAATTTTCAAAATTTCTGTAAATTGGAAAGCATACTTCAAGTGACCCCTTATACGACAATCAATTGAAACAAAACAATTGCAATAGCGAATCATGTTGCAATATGAAAATGTCATTTTTTAGGTCTATCAACTTGTATAAACTTTTTTCAACCAATGGAACTTCCGCTTACGAATACAATTGAATTATAACCCATGACATGATCCGCAAACACATACATGTGTATGGTGTAAATAAAAGGTATTCTTTTATTCCACTTCCGTAAATGGCTAACACTATTAATTAGATTTTTAAAAAAGATTATAGGTCAATGCTAAAATTGAGCCAACAATTTCAATTTAGGACAAATAGTAAAATCGTCCCATCAGTAACATAATCGCATAATCAAGAAAAATCAAGGTGTCTAGTGTAATAAATTCTATAACCAATCATTCACACAAACGTCGTCACTTGACAATAACACATTTCGAAAAAAGATCACGGATTCTGAAGGTTACAATTTGTATCTATTTTATATTTTCAGGCATATCTAAGACGATTTGGATACATCGAAGGTCCCAGTCAAGAAACACAGAATCTTATGTCACAAGATATGTTCTCTGATGCCATTAAACATCTACAAGCAAAAGGCCATATACCACAAACAGGTAGAATAGATACGTTAACCAAAGAACTAATGATGAAACCCCGATGTGGCGTACCCGACCTCGACGAGGCAGACAACGGCCGACGGAAGAAACGTTTTATCCTTGCTCCTTCAAAATGGGACAAAAATGACTTAACTTTTAGGTAAGTCTAGCATCTCTCTTTCATCGTATATGACATCATAATTGGTGGCAAACGTATTCCCTTAAATTGAAAGTTGTACCTGAATATCGGCTAGAAATAATCTGACAACCAGGACTTAGAAAACAGATCCTTATTTTGTTCGGACAAGGTCTATAGATTTGAAAGGTTTTTTATTTCTTTTTTTCAATACAATACAATACAATACAATACAATACATCTGCACCTCTTATATCAACTTATAAAGTTGAAAATACATAGAAACAAGACACAACCTGCTTAGAAACAAGACACCTCCTGCTTGAAATTGCTGCATTATCTTAGATTAATTAATACGTCATTTCGCGTAAAAACAATATTTAACAAATATCTCCCGATATATGTTGCTTTATTGTTGGAAATTCACGGGATTCTTAAGATTCATATACAAACCATGCATTGTATATGAATATTACACATTTGATTCTTCGCCAAATGGCACAAGTTTTTCCCCGCGTATCGACCACGCACAAAAACATATGCTTATCATCGTCTCTCAACTGTGTGTGGCTTGAAGCTTCGATGTTTATAATTTCTCTGAATTTTATAACGTTCGTTTTGTCATAAAGAAATAGTTTGGCCATAAAGTCTGACTATGTCAAATCATGCATGTGTTTCAAACGAGCTTAAAATCGGTAATTCCCTCGTTACGGATGAACTTAGTAGTTACGTAACTTGAAGATGGCATTGGTTCTGACATATAACGAGGTTTAATGACAAATTGCACGCCATGATTGCATTATAAGCTAACTTTATGATCGACTCTGGGCCTTTCATATTCGAGAAATAATCAACAAGACATAATTCTAATAGTGTACGCGTTTGTTTTAAAGAATAGTGTTTGATTGCCTTGCTGTTCACATTGAAATTACTTTAATTTTATTAGGATAGATGTACAACCGATATAAAATCACAACAAATCATAGAATATTTCCTATTAATCTACATTAATTCTCATATGAATTTGTCGGAGCTTGTTAAATTGGGTCATTAATTATCTTCGTCAATTTTAAATCTAACACCTCTGAGTCTCAATGTGTATTGGTTGGTTTCTCCATGTTATATTCTTCTGTCAAATATCACAAATCTTCTACTAGTATAAATATGTGTATGTTCTCTTACTGGAACAAATTATCAACAACTTTGTGGACATTTGAATTTTGTTTAATAACTTTCAAGTGACGACATCCTCTGTGGTGTAAGAATATTTCCTTACTTTCACGGAAGCAACAACTTCAGAGTTCTGGTTGTTGAGTCATCAATTCACACAAGGACACCGCCAGATTGGTCTACTAAACATATGTGTGAGAAAGTTGTGTGCCTCCCCTCTGTGTAGGTTCCAAATCTTTGGGGCAATCAGTGGCATGACTCTTCGTAGACGAAGAAGGCGTTATAGAGAGCGTGGCGGTAGGATACAGGGAATGGACTTTGTGTGACCAAAATAACTCTACTTGGGTGTTAATAGTTGTATTTAACCCCGAGTTTGACTCTCTCTCTCTCTCTCTCTCTCTCTGTGTGTGTGTGTGTGTGTGTGTGTGTGTGTGTGTTATGGGTCTTTGTGCTATCACCTTCGATTTTTGCTGGTGTTCGATTCAGCTGTCATTCTTTCTTACTAAATATATTTTATTTGTGTGATGTGTTTTGCTTGCAGTAGATCATGCTTTTTCGGAAGTACATGTCAATACAAAAAATCAGGATGCGAATTCTCAAAATGTCTAGATGTTTTTTTTCGATGTTAGTACTTATTTGAGGGCATGTCCCACTTTTCGACCATGCGTTAACCCGAAAATATCTGCTGTGTAAAAAGTTAAGGTAGACAAACGTATTGTTTTTCTTTTATATCTTTGTCTATTAATAAATAATCTATAAATAGTCCCCCTTCCCATTTCTTCAAACAATATACTAGTGTTCTTTTGTTTGATAAATTTGTCGTTCAAAATACAATCTTGAAAACTGAAAAGGGTCACTGAAAGATTTAAATGCCTTGAAGAGATAATAAAAAATTGAGTGTGAGACGTCATCGCCCTAGATTCCACGTAAAGAAGTTGCAATTTATTAATCTCGTTAGTTCGCTTTAGTTACACTAGGTGCACGCTGTGTTTATATGAATAGTACATATGTGTATAGTGTATAGTTGGCAATGTTTTCAGCCATGCCTTGTTCCAAAAGTGTTGTAAGATGTTTGCAGTGCCACGACTTCTTATGTTACATCGGCGTCACAGCA
This sequence comes from Pododesmus macrochisma, assembly GCA_032359645.1. NCBI lineage: Eukaryota > Metazoa > Mollusca > Bivalvia > Pectinida > Anomiidae > Pododesmus > Pododesmus macrochisma. The sequence continues at coordinate 13,935 of JAUMGZ010032861.1, read as the reverse complement.
CGTCCTTCCAAACGAACATCACTTGCAGTTATTATATACACCCGTTGCAGTTTGAACAAGATTCGACAACCTTCCGGTCATATGATTTCTCTTTCTCTCTTGGCCTCCACTACAAAAGAGTCGATTCTCTTTCATCAAAGCTCTTCTTGTGTTTCTCGGAACAACGTGATCTTGCCAGGGTGTGGTGTCGGCTTTAATTGCGGAACTAACGCACTGTACTTCTACTATTTCCGATCATTGTTATAATCAGATTGCGGCATTGTCGGATTTCTTTCCTGTTGCAAAGTGATGTATGTTCATCTTTCCTGTAATATATAGATTGTTAACGTGCCGCTTTCAGAGACTTCAAGTTGGAATTACCATAGACAGTATCTGATATGTCTGACCTTGTTCGGTTTGGTTGTGTTGTGGACAATTGACATCACAACCTGCATGAATGAGGGCTGACGATTAGAGCACTCAACAGACGCCATCTTGAATTCACAGAAGCACGTGTTAGTCAGTTGGGTCAACGGATTATCACAACTTTGTCTTATACTGAATCCTAGATTTAAATAGACGAACTTTACAAATGTACACATACATGTACATCGACATGTTATTGGTAAAATTCTACGATCGTGTTTTTTTCTCTTGAAGCCAGTTTGAAATGTTAAGCTCGAATCTTCATATTGCCGATCTTCCTATAATCTATAAATCACATTTTACAGTCGTATACTGGGGGTGCAGTGATAATCTCGCAATGGACGATTCATTACTTTCTGCGTGTGTACAACGAGATTATAATTTTAATCCTTTTAACAATTCACTTCTTCGTGTCAAAAACACTTTTCTGAGAACCATTTCTTGTTTTTATAACTTAAAGCTTGATTTAGATTAACGGGTTGATAATCTTTAGAAATATATACCAGACTGTGCATTTATCTATCGCTAGTGGCAAAATGTCGCTAACAATCTCTCCAGCCCTGTTTCAACATTTCAGAACACGATAAGAGTTATCCAGTGCCATGTGTTCTAAAAAATGATTTCTATGCATATGCTAAATTTTGTATAATTTAAGTGTAGGCATTTTCTAATGCTTAAAGTGCAACATTTACATCCCGGAGCATATAAAAACCACACGAGCATCGGCATGTGTTTGTGTTTGTATACGCAAAAGTTCTCCTTCTGTTACACTGTATGCCTATGTTGTTTGTTTGTACTGTGTTCCCTGGTGGATGTTTTTTTCCTTTTTAATAAATTACTATTTGTTTTAATTTCTTGACTCAAAGTTTGTAGTTTGTTGCTATATCACAACAGTTTCATTTCACAGGGAAAATATCACCTTAACATAGAGTTCACTTTTACAGCAGTTATATGTATAAGATCTTGCCACACATATGGTTTTGATTAGGAAATGGTTATTAAATGGCGGTTTGTGGCTTTCAAACCACATTGAGCATATCGGAAAACTATCAGATTACACGTACAATTCTCAGATTAGTGTCTGGAAGCCTAAGAGAAAATATTTAACACCCGCTGCCTTGGGTTACCATGAACTCTCCAAAACTTTGCTGTCTTTCAAAATTTTAACATTGGATATACTGTAACCAGTGGAGGTAGTGTGCTTTTTATTTGGATACGAAACACACACACTCTCTCCCTCTCTCTCTCTCTCTCTCTCTCTGTGTCACTCTCTCTCCCTCCCTCCCCCTCTCTCTCTCTCCCTCTTTCTTTTTCTCTCCATTTTCTGCTTGCATTTATCGAGATTTTGACCATGGTCATGGACTAAACATTTGAAGGAAAATATTGGTATTTGCATAAAAATATAATCGGAATAAATCTACCTTTCATAGAAAGGTACTTCGAGCATGTAAAAGAAGGAATATGAATAGTTTCTATAAACGCTATAGCTGAGTAAATATAAGAAATGATATTTTTTGAATGAATGTGACACAACACTGGCTGGTCACCTTTACGTAAGTGGATATGTCAATATGAGGTAAAACGTCAGTTATGGGTAAACTATCAATTAAAAGTTGTCGCCTTTGTATAATAAGTCAGCTTAGAAAGTTTATTTGTAACAAGTTCATTGGTGGAATACGTCAAATTTACATACCTGTAAATAGACCAGATGTAGCCGAGTCAGTGCAGTATAAAGTGTGTGCCAACTAAAGTTAAAATCAGTTCCAAGTGCCTTTCATCGTCAACATTTATCTCATATTCCAATCATGAATAATAAATGAAAAAAAAATAAATAATTTGTGTTACGCACCCCCCTCCCCCTCCCTCAACACAAAGATTAGATAAACTTAAATAGTAGAAATATCGTAATGCGTAAATAAACTTAAATAGTAGAAATATTGTAATGCGTCAGAATGAAAATGCTTTCAAATAAAGGAACACTTTTTTGAACCGAGAATGCGAATAATGTTATACAGAAACTCGTACTTGCTACAGTATATCAATTTGATTTTTTTCTTTATCCTCCTAATCCTGTAAACAAGTTGTTAATTATAGAGATTGTGGGCAGATATATGTGATGTTGTTTGCGCACGAATGCTTTGTTTTAAAACTGGCGTGTTTTGTTAATTATGACTAGAGAAGCTCCGACTATTTTCATCTCTTTAACATTGTTTGATGATGTTATTTGTCGATTGATCTTGTTGTATTCAACCTTTGAAGTTATGGGCCAATTAATGATAGAGAAAACAGCCATCAACCCCTAAATTCGAAAAACAAAAACGTATACAGCTGTATCAATATTAGCGAGGCGAACCATCAGAAAAAGTCTACAATAGTCTATTTGATATGCACTTACTCTTGTTGCATACGTATCTCTAAAACATTGAAGTCACATTCTCTTGTTTTTTCTTAAACTGAATAAGACATGTAAAAGAAGGCATGTAGAATAAGGCAAAGGTCATTTGAAATCATTTGATATAACCAATACCATCTTCTAAAGAAATTGTATAATACACTTTTACACACATCAGGGGACACTTCGTTCATTTCTCACAGGGCACGAGCCCTAGTTCAAGTTCATAACAAAGACGATTATTAAAATGAAAAAATCATATTCTATTCAGTTTTTCAAATAAACGGTTTTTACTGAGACATGAACTACTGAAATCCTGTCTTAGATTTTGTTGATAATATTGAAATGATCAAGGTTAGCTTTCAGACAACTCGACAATCTTGATCCAAATATTGGTTTACTGCGTTCATACTGGCGTCGTACAAGCTGTTGATAGGCAATAGATGAAAAATTCGACTGCATTTGTTCTCTTAATTGGTCGTTAATGATGCCAATGATGTTCCGGGAAAGCTCTATACTTATAGCTGTGTTGTGCACGCACAAAACCCGGGAAATGAAACGATTCTTTTGATTAATTCGGCTTGTTTGTTTAGAACCATGGATAACCTATTTGGCATGTAGCACTAAAGTTAACATGCTATTTCTTGTTTTCCCGCTGGAACTAGTTACAGTTTCTCTATGCATCAAACAGTTGATAAAGGTTTTATTCAATTGTCTCTGTATTTGATCCCTATAGCGAGTCAAGATTGAAAGGAAACTTCTAAGGAAATGAGCACACACATGTGGTCATCATATTTTACCAAATATTAATATTTGTGTATGAGGAATTTGTACTGTGATCTTCATTTTGCATACCATTTCATGTACATGAAGTTAAAGAATGTCAAATATTTTAACTCCAAGGCCCGGACCTATGTTAGTTTTAGGACTTTAAACAAAGTATCTGTTTGTGTTCCATAACCACAGACCTCTTGGTCTGTCTTTCTTTGTATGTTTCTTAAAATTCTATAAGCTGATTGTCTCGGGATTTTTTTGAAACATATTTTCAAGCAACTATTTTTGTTAGGTAATTCCGTTTGATATAACTTCAAGTTTCAATATATTAAGTAACACACCTTGTAACTTTTATCTTAAGTCAAATGAATCAATAGGGAAGGATGTTACTCTTTGGGCAAGTCTTGTACAATGTAAGTGAGCGAACGTTCTAAGTCGTCATCAGTGCAAATTGTCATTCTTGAGTTAGATCGTGGACAAGTCGACAAACTGTCTCTCAAGACTCCCTTGATGCACGAGCAAAGGCAATTTTTATGTGTGCAAAGTAAAAACAAAGTTATGTTGACGCGTAGTCCCTTCAAAGGCAATTGTATCTGTCGAAGACACACGCAATCATATTTTGGTTCTTATGTGTGATTGGTAGCTTGGCGCTCGTCCCGAACTCATAAATTGGCGCGTGTCCCGTTCGAAAAATGTTTGGCTCTACACTTCTTGATTTGCGCTGAGAACTATCAAATAATTGCATGTCTATGCCATGGACCAAATCAAAAAATGACAACTGATATTTGTATTTACATTGCTTTGTGTTTTTATCAGACGCAATATCTCCATTTGACATCCCATGTGATGTAGCAAAATTTTCATTATTAAAAACTTGTAGAAACTAGATCTTGGATCGAGATGACCGACAGCCATATTAATAATTATAAAAAGCAATCCTAGAATGCCATCCTACAATCGACTATCTATCACAGCAATCTTAGAAAAAATAAGAAATTAGATTCATGCAGCGTCAACAGAAATAAGAAGAACTATGCTGAGGAAGTGATTGAAGACTATTTTTGTGTCTTTCGTGTTGGTTGGATGACATTTCTGATTGATAAATACCCTATCCATGAATTCTAAATCTTCTCAAAAGAAGACAGTTTATGTTCTTGAGCAAACATTTCCGCAACCTGACCGATCCTTCAAACAACGTTTTTTATGCTAGTTCAAATATGTCATTTCCAAAAAGTCGATGCAATTACATCCAGAAGATTCGCGAGTATTGGATTGACACAGTACATTGTACTCGGAGTCAATATCGTCTCGTTTTTTCAAGTTTTTACATTATTCTTAAGAAATTGTCTGCTGTATTTGTCTGCATGTATAAAAACCGTGCATTGAACTACAACTTTATAACAATTTTTAGAGTTATAATATAAACGGATTTTGCCGTTATAGTTGCAAGACGCCTTCTAGTGGCAGTGTAATGATGTAGAATTATAGTTGTATAGAGTGATATTGCGTTTTTAAACACAAGAAAGCGTCACTGTGATACATCAAAAGATCGCTCTTCCGGAACACTTTGTTTCTTTTTCTGGTTTTGATGATATTTTCTAGGTGGTGTCCTTCAAATATGTTCAAATGATGGGTTTGGCCTCAAGGCGACCCCACAAGGAGCCAAAAGGGGGCGATTTCACAAAATTTCAAAATATTTTCTGATTAACTAGAAGTTACTTCTTGCAGCTGTAATAACCATTTTGTGAACGATGAACCAAGTTTGTTTAAGGCGTATGTCCTCGATCAAAAATAGGTAACGCATTTTGGGAAAAAGTCTAATATTATCGACGTACTGCACATATGTTAATACTTTTCACATTTTTGACTTCTTAAGAACCATTGGATCAATATAAACCAAACGTTAAAGAAGGAATCCTTTGGTGAAGGGAAGCAAATTTGTTTAAATGCTGGGGCTTGCGTCGTTGGGGCGAAACAAGGGGGGTAAAAGTGCGAGAAATTTTACAACATTTCAAAAATCTTCTTATAAACTAATCAAATACCAAAAAAAACAACATGAATTATAGGTCAGTTTTAACCAGATTGCCGTTAATACCTATAGGTGTCCTGTTTATATTTTGCTATCGATTTATATTAGAATTCACAAGTTACCAATACAAATTAAATTTCAGATATTTCTTAACGTATTCATATTGGGTATATAACCAATGCCTTTATTTGATAGAGACTTGGCTGTTCTGCATAAAGATCACGACAACGTTTGTAGACAGAGAACACATGATATGCATGTTTACACGTGTTACTTGATGCGCGCACACACAATGCACATATATACGTACGCTGCACAAAATGTGCTTTGTGCTTTTCACATGACCTTACAACTTGGTAGATCTCAAGTTCATTCACAAAACAACACGTGTCAGGCGGTGTTACTATATGAAATCTTAAGTTGTCTTCCTTTCAGAAGTAAAATTAACCCAGAAACGGCGCGGATAATGGAATCTTCTCAAGTGTTTATACTTTCTTTATGTGGGAAGGCTTCACAAGATAGGAAGCCTGTGCAGAGGGGTATTATATGACAAAACATAACCACCAATTTACTCCTGAAAACTCAAACAGACCATCGCCTACTTACATCTCACGTCCCTCAGAAAACTACGCATGTATAAATATATCTACATTAGAAGAGTTGTTTATTAACTTATACATATATCTATATACATGCATATAAAATAAGGATATTGAAAAACATATGTACTTAAACGATTGGCTTGTTCTTTTGAAGCATGCTTTAATTGTCGATGTGATTTCCGTTCTAATCTATGCTGAACACAGCTTATTATATTTCTCTTATTGATTTTAGTGAAACAACAGATAACATCTGTGTAACGAAGCAGGTTACAATTTGAAATTATTATTTGTCCTAATAGACCACAAAGGACTTGCACTGTCATTTACGGCAAATTAAATGTTGCGATACATTTTTTATTAACGCGACATTAAACAATCAGAAATTGTAACGTCTTCAAAACATGTACAATCGAATATGCAGTCACTTCCAAATATTTTTAATAATTTCGTTGTAGATTCGATGGGAAAAGCATGTCTTTATCATTGTTCTTGATCGTCTTGGCGGACCTTTCTGTTTTAATTGTCTGCTACGTGGTTTAAATGCTAATTTAAGATTAAGCTAGTCAATCAGATTAATATTTCTATACTTAATTAAGCCCTAAAGACTATTTGCAATGTCAACAGATAACGTAAAAATAAGAATGAACTCTGTTTGTCTGTCTTTAGCTGCATTGATTATATGACACATTTACAAGTTTTGGGCTTAGAATCCTCCCCAGCGAGACATCTAATATTTGACCCGAGTTGACATTCTGTGTCATCTTTTTATACGGGTATTCAGATAGTCAATCCTCGGATCTAAGCTAAAGTGAGTCATGTATGTCGGAGTTTTAATATGATTCATCGCATCATCAGTCTTCCTTGTTTTTATTGAGCACTTTGAGGTGAATATAGGGTTCATCTCAACTCCTCCACGTCAGCATCACATGTTGGCATTGTGTTAGAATTTTCTTCTTGAAGACCTGCAAACTTTGGTTTTGGGATATCTCGATCTTACTGATAAACTGTAGTTAGTATCTTTGTCTTGTTTTGGGTAGTCGGTTAATTGGGTGTTATCTCTTTTCATTGCGTTGTATCAATCTTGTTGGTCTGCCACCTAAGAAATCAAAGTCATGCATGTGCTTGATTTGTTTATGATGTTATGTCAAATTTTTCAAACGTCTGGTCAACACTGATACGTTGATACCACGACACAGACGCAATGAATCATCTATGTCTGATTATAGTATTAATCACAATGAAATCAGATACTACACGCACTGATGTAATAATTGGATTTAAAGAAGAACACACTGATGTTCTCTTTTATACATTTAGATCTCGTTCCTTGACCTAAATCGACTGTTAGTTCAGCTGAAACGGACCAACAACAAACGTTTCGTAAATGTTACAGTTTAAACTAATTATCAGTATATTCTATGCATATAATTTTGATTTACACTTGAGATAATATATTGATTAGACATAAGACGTGAAGATGATTGAGCATAATTTGATGGTGGTTTTATTAAACATTCTAAATTTGCAGATATTTTGTTATTGTGCTTTTTGTCATAGTACCACCAATTAATCATTCGTCAATGATGATAATTGTTTTTATCATTTAATTTTCTTATCCAAGTTATCAGTTGATTGCATTGTCATGTTCTCTTTGATGTAAATTCTTTCATTTGTTTGATTAATCTACGTATACATGTTGCGTTGGTTCTAATCATACATATTTAAGCAACACTGATTGCACTTTAAACATTGCTTGGCATGATGTACGGACGGGACGATGATATGGCCCCTCTCTCACCGAACAAAAGCATTTTACAAATTAGAAAGATCTTTGTCGTTCCGGTTGTAATAAATCAGGAACCAAATATTCGGTGAACAATAGATATGCGGACGCCTCCTTTGCTGCATGCACATCAGATAACATTAATCATCATGCATTTTCCATGTCTATTTGGATAGTTTTCTTGTAAGACACGCTCACGTTTTAAACACTTACAACATCTGAATGGGCGTGTATGTATCATAAGACGACATAGGGAATGGATACTCGCACTTACAGACAATTTTGTGGTTTTCCCATCCTATGTATTATATAAGCAAACAATGGGAGTTTACCAATATCAAAGACGATTTAGTATATGTTCCGTAAAATTATCTTTGTATTATCTAAGAAAAGATCATGGTATGTCGCCCCTATAGAAATGTAAAAAGAATATCTAACCGATAAATGTTTAAAGTAACACCTTATCCTTCAGTTATTGGAAAGGCAAGGTAAAGAAAGAATATATCAATGCCAGAAAGTAATACACGATGACGCTTTTTCCGTGCTATGCTTCATCGTGAATAATTTCTTAAATGTTTTGATAAAATAAATCATGTTGACTTTCATAAAAATGGCATTGTGGTCTTACACTGCCCTATTGCATATTGGTGTGATATTTTTAATAGTCTGGTTCCCGAACACGCTTGTTCGAGTACCAGACTATATGTCTAAGTCACGTTGCCTCGTACCAATAAGCATAATTTGACTTACTCGCATAACAAGCACGAATTTCTTTTTCATTCATTAAAGGTCAGATTGAAAGTTTGATAATATGATACCAGACCGAAATAGAATACGGCTTTCAGAATTAAAAGACATTTACCACCGACTTGGTTGAACTTTCGTGGAGATGACGGCTTTGAATATTGCTGCGATTGTTTTTCTAATAGAATTTCTTTGTCGCAATGTCTGTTGGCTTTTCCAGTGGTCGTTATTCAAGCTGCTTTCTTATTTACAATATTCTTGTATATGCAGTGCGAGCATTGTTTGTTTGTTTTGGATTTAGTGTCCCTTTACCTCATGTATAGGTCATTTCAGTGCACCAGCACTAACCATCGTGCCACCGCGCTGGTGCAATGCGAGAAACAGTTTCTCAAACTCGTAGGGATGTGTAATTCAATATCAAGTATAACACGCGAATTCAGAATACAAGCCTTAGACCATTACAGAAAGTGAGCTGTATACGCTTTTTTACACTTTACAATCAAAATTGTGATCCCCGTGTATGTTTTATATTGATTGCTTCTGTTATCTTGGTACTCAGTGTGGACAGGTTTGTTTTCATTGTATTGAAGTTGTTTATTTAGATTATTCTGACCTGCCGGACCAGAAGTAATGCTTTACCATTAACACCTCGTCGTCAGTAGAGATCAAGAGACCATAAAAAGGCTATTCATTGAAAGCCAGATGTTGTCTGTGTCTGTATCCGTTACCTTGGTTTTATTGTCGTCTCCATGATTAGTGACTGCCACGTTTAACTTTTCACGGGATTCTGCTTTTATATTAAAAATATGTTTATATTAATTGCAGCATCTATTTATGAACTAAAGCATCGGGTCGGTTATTGGTTATGGCTTCACTGTCAGAGCCTGGTGTTATTGTTGTTGTATTTTAATACAGTAGATTTAAGTTGAAGCTATAGTGACTCTCGCTAATGTGTCCGTTTGCCTGCTGGTTGGTTCACACATCAATATATGTTATATTTGAGCTGGTCCACGTATGCATATTTTTTTTCTAATTTAATGATGTAAACACGTATAGTTTTAAGTTGCTTTGTTCGTATGAAGTAGGAATTTTTCACCCCGCCTTAATTTTGTTTTCAAAGACACACCATTCACACATTGGCGTGGGTGTACTTTACAAGAAAACGAATGAAGTAGAAGACTAGGGGTTTTCTTGTATCATATTTCTTACAAGGACATTTATAGTCCTAATCCTAACATACTTGCAATAAATATTATTAAATGTTAAGAGTCATACAAACAAGCTGTAAATAGCTTTCAATGTACACATGAATCATGTTATCTCCCTATTTACACGTGCAATGACAAAAAGAATCAATGACGTCACACAAAGAAAGAACCATTCTTCAGCTTCGTTGAATCACACTCGGAACTCATCACACTCGGAACTCATCACACTTTGCTCTTGTGTATCTGTTCTGCACTTCGTGTCGTTTATTTTTGAGGTATCAGAAATATGCATATTACTTAGTGAGTTTTTGTATGACTCAATCTTATATGTGTAAAAAAATACCCGTTATCTTTTCTTTCCTGACTGAAATCCATAACAACTTATTCTTCTTGTTTTCCAGGTCGTTATCATTGCATTTAATAAATGGCGGAATGCTGGATACTTTAGTTTTCTACATACTATGTTAAAGTTATGTTGTGTAATAGATTTCTTGAAATATTTACTCCACAGTTTTATTGAGAAATTTTGGAACACGGTTTCTGAAACATCTATTTTTAACACAAGAAATCCCAGTAAATTGTGTGTGTATGTGTGTGCGCGTGTATAAGTGTGTGTTTGCGACAACTTTGTGTCTTTTGAGTTTTTCAAATTTAAAAATTGGTCTTGTAATTTGATAAAAGGCTTCCACTGAGTGAACTTAAAATTCAAATTTGTCACGAATAGTTATTTTAAGTCATTTTAATCTACATAAATGACTGGCTACTTATCGCGTTTGATACCGCCAAACCAACTAACTAACGATGAAGGACCGAGACGTAGCGTCACACCCCACAGAACTATTTACAGAAGTAACGAGGTTTGGTATTATCAAAGGACTTTCAAACTAATGAAATGCGACAAGAGAGACGTCCTTCTTGTAGCGAAGATGTGCAAAATAACCACACATAGCTTCCATGGTTATCATACAGAGTAATTGCTTCATTCATCATTCATTTTCGGTCTTCTTATATCTTCAACATGCACCAAGCATATAGATAATGGCGACAAATGTCTTAGTCCTTGTCGCCACATACATGAGTAATTTTAAAATAGTTTCAGACTCCTGAACGGTTCATCAACTGGTTATATCTAGAGACAAATTGAAAAGACAGTCTAAAAGAGACAATAAACGAAGAAAATATCTATAAATTAGGTCAGTAAGACCCTTACAAAGGAATGGCGGGAAGTGGTGACGACCTCCAACATCAAGTGATTGTACACTTGACCCCCTCGATATCAAACTGATTCTGTAATCTACTTACGTAATTGTCGGTGACATTTTAATGCATAATTAATTGTTGTGCGTTATAAATCTGACTATACATATCACGCCATGTCAATGATAAGTGAAGAAAGGCAAGCATTTTTTTTCTGCTTTTGTAGCGCAGCTTTTCCGGTGGTAATTTGACCGCTCTAATTGGGAGCACATCTTGCCATTGTTGAAAATCACAGTCGGCGTCCCCGTGTTAACTTCCTACTTTGGTGGTCCTCTGTCTAATATGACATAACCCACAAAAGTCAAAGAGAACTGCACAAACGTTGGAAAGTCAACCCCATTCTGCAATTCAGGAATATTAGTTACTAGTTAAATATATGGCATATTGATATTACTGAAGATACGTGCCAGATAAATCTAGAGTCTGATAAGTCTAAAAATATCTAACAAAAAAGATATGTCTGCACAAAGAAGTATTTTACACAATTGTGTACAAATGCATGTCATATGTTTCTTTTGTATTACAAAACTGGAAAAGATGAGTCATACGCCCTGGAATAATAATGTCAACACAGTGCATCCTTCCATAGTGACCACCTCTATAAAGAGACTATCTGTACATAAAGACCACTACAATCAGGTCCCTTGAAATCTAATTACACTTATCTTTACCTGTACTGGTATATAAAGCCCACCTCCATATAAAAACCCACTTCTTCTGGTCTCTTGGGGGTCGTTATAGACAAGTTTGACTGTATTATATATTTTCCCGTTGTCTTTCGTGTATAAGGGAGGAAACTGTTTATTGATGTGTCTGTAATTGGAACTTGTAACAAATGAGGACGAAAGGCAGACAACATATTTGAAATACGACTTAAATTATTATGTTCCGTGTGTCATTTACACACTAAATTCTTGTGTTCCATGTGCAATTACACACTGTATGTAATACAAATGTACATGTAAAAACTTGCATTTTCTTTGTAGTCCCAACACCTGTGTTTCATCCGAGATGGACCCACAACTATATTTACTAAATTTAAGATCTATATTTTTTTCCTATTTGTATAAGTTGTTCTGCTTTTGATACGATTCTCCGTTTGTTCACAGAATAAATGACTACACACCTGATTTGTCGAGACAGAACGTCCGACAAGCAATCTATGCCGGATTCAAAGTCTGGAGTGACGTCACTAAACTCACGTTCACGGAGACCATGTCGGGTACCGCTGATATTCTGATACGCTTCGCTACTGGTGTTCACAAAGATGGCTACCCTTTTGATGGAAAAGGTATGTTACTTCAAAACTTCTTTTTAATGAAGCATGGAAATTACTGAAACCCTTTTCGGCTATACCGATGCACATTTTAATAGACACAATACATTATTCAAATATATCAATGAGTATTACGATATACCATGTTAATATTAGAAACACCAACAATCAAGGCACTTTAAGTCCATGGAGACAGACCAAAAAAGGTCAATAAAAGACAAAACAGAAGAAACAAGGACAAAATATATAAATGAAAACTGGTACAACACGAATTTCCAATAAGTATTACAAACAAATCCTTATCGCGAGAATCATAGCAAGTTTAAGGGGCCGAATGGGAACAATTTGACGAGAAGATGAGAAAACAGAATGAAAGTACATGTGCATACAACTGTATGACACACTTTAAGACGAGAAAGCATGAATACTATGTGCATATCTCGTGAGAGTTGATTTAAGTGTTCGCGGGATGTCTGCCAAGGAAATATCATGTAGAAGTTCCATGGTATCTTGTCTTGGTTGATGTATAGTGTAGGGTATAAGTAGATCTGCATAATGACTGTACTTATAGCAGATGTGTAGTTGTTCTGTCCATAAACACATTCTGTCTGTCTGTATGTAACAAGGCTTTCAAAGTTTCGTGCCATGTTACTAGTCCACAAAAAACCCAGCTGTGTCGCTCTATATTTAACAAGGTTTTCAAAGTCACATGCTATGTCTAACCAGTATACAAATATATCAGTTCTGTCTGTTCATATGCACCAAGGTTCCCAAAGTTACATAAGATTTCTAGCTAGTCAACAAATAAACAAGCTATGGCTCTCTATGTACATTGTATAACAAGTTTTCAATTACAAAATACGTCTGCTTAGTTAACAGATAAACCAATTCTGACTTTACATGTGCAACAAGTTTTTACGATGTCTACTAAGTCTACAAATAAACAATTTTGTCTATACATAAATAAAAGGTTCCCCAAGTTACAAACTATATCTAGCTAGTCTGCAAATAAACCAATTCTGTCTCTCTATATGTAACAAGGTTTTCAAAGTTACAAACTATGTCTAGCTAGTCTACAAATAAACCAATTCTGTCTCTCTGTATGCAACAAGGTTTTCAAAGTCACATGCCATGTCAAGCTTCATGAAGTATACAACTAAGTCAATGTTGACCTTCGTTTGCAACAAGGTTTTACAATGTCTACCTGGTTTACAACTAAACCAATTCTGTCTGTTTATATATATATATATATATATATATAACAAGGTTTCCAAAGTTAAATACGATGTCTAAATACTCTTTTTCATAAACAAGTTCTGACCCTTCCTCTATATACATGTTCTCGTTTTAGTTGATATTTGCCTTTGCTACTAGATTTTGTAACAAATACAGTGTATAGTTCTTGAACTATACCACAATAACACACACAGTGTATAGTTCTTGAACTATACCACAATAACACACA
>JAUMGZ010032750.1:5410-19559 GCA_032359645.1 Pododesmus macrochisma | reverse complement strand
AGGAGTGACCCTAGGATCAAAAATATTCAAATGCCAATCCAGATGGACGTTAAGGCCCCATGGGCCTCTTGTTTCTTAAACAGGACTTGTGATATAAAAATATTGGTGGATCAACTCTCCATAATATTATTGTTTAGATTCAACTTAAACTCAAGAAATCATAGCTGGCTAGGCTTAAAGAATGTTCTAATTTTGTTTAACTATTAAGTCCTTGTATTGGTGGGCAGTTTTGTCTTGATGAAAAGTTGTTATTGGAGTAATTGACTTTCAATTTACATGTTATGTACCTTTAAATCTTATTCTAAGGATTGTAATTTAAATTTTAATGGCAGCATGAAAATGTAATTTTGCTTTTATTTGCAGTTCGTACAGAGATCATTGCTCCTCCACAGAATCTGACCGTTACAAAGGGAGTGTCTGCAACAATGCCATGTGGTGTGTCACATGATCCTGGCATCAATGTAGTATTAAATTGGTACAAAGTTGATGTTCAAGGCAACAAAAATATTATAAATCCATCATCTAGGATTACCATTTTAGCCAACAATTCTTTAAAAATCACGGCAGCTAGGAATACTGACATAGGAAAATACCAGTGTGAAGTTATCTCTCAAGGGGGTAATGATAGCAGAACAGCTTATTTATTTGTTATAGGTAAGTCTTTTTTTTTGTTACAAAAATGCATGACTAAATTTTCTTATCAGATGAATTTTTATCAGATAATATCGATCGATTATGAGGAAAAAGTAAGAGCTCAATTGCAATGTATAATAATAATAAAAAAAAATCGAAATTATTTTAAAAGCTGTAACTTTACAAAATCTGCTATTTATTGCATTGTATTTGAGTGTTTTGTTCGCCTGGCGTGTTGACGAATCATGCCGGACGCATGTTCCATGTTCTCTCGCTATTTAGGTAAAGTTAGCTGCACACAGTAGTTTCATATTTTCTCCTAATCGCAAATGGCAGACCAAATTGAGCATATAATCATCGTGGACTCTGTCCGGATTTCCTGAATGTTTATGGCTTCAACATTTAGGGACTCTTTTAGATAGCACATGGAATTATCTAGACTATGACAGTATTATTTATTAAGAAAATAGTAAAGAACATGGACTTAATATTATGTAGACAGATTTAAACAGCAGAACTGCCCTTACATGACCCGACTCAAAACTTACTTTAACAACTGCAAGTTTAATTAAAAATTAAAGCATTTAACATAAAATATGTTTAACATATTGTTTACTTTAATATCATCTACTAAATATCTAGATATATGAGCAGGAAGAGTTTTACAAATGTGTACGATGTGTTCAGCATTTCAATTTACCAAGAAAATAAATACAATTCAGGAGCAAGGACCACTTTACTGCACAGATGTAGATCTACTTTAACTGCATGTAAAGCATTCTAAAGACAATAACAGTACAGAATATATCTACATTGCACATAGTTTCAAAAATATATTCAAAATTTTGGAAATGTTAATCGTTCATAAAAGGTCTTCCGATAATCGATTATGATTTACTTCCGATTTCCAACACTACATGTTACTCAATAATTACCATAAATTTATGCTGAACTGTGAGCCTCAATAGATAAAAAAAAATTATTTCAATTTGTTTTCTTTTTAAATTTACCTATAAATTGAATAATTAATTCTACATAAACCTAATTTCCATAAACAGTTTGCTATATACCTTAATCATATTGTTAATGAAATAGCTTGGGCCTCATCACAAGGTCTCTTCTTTAATGTTGTCTGAGAACAATGAAACAAATTTATCACATGTTGCAGGAGGCCTTCAGATGATAATCAATGTCACTGTCTTGTTTGATTACCATGTTTGTAATGAAGTTTTCTGCCTCTTGTTAGATATTCTAAGCAAATGATTTAGTTGTCTGCCCTTTTTAATCTTTTGCATCAATGATAATGTTTTTGTCTTTTGTTAAAAATACTAAGGGCTGTTCCAGAATTTAACTACATCGGAGGAGTGGAAGTCACCTTAAATAATATTTATTTGTGATGGGGTTCAATACAGATCTGCCTACTATTCCTTATATTAAATCAGTTTTAATATTTGATTGGTGATGGGACATCTGAAAAAGTGCCTCCCACCCCTCCCATGTGGTTAATTCTGGAACACCCATTAACATGTTTCTTAGTCTTCTGTCTGTTTTTAGATATACTATGTAAAATCAAGTTTGTGATTAACTTTTTTATATATCGTTTTAAGGACTACCCTACATGCCAACAATTCAAACGGTTGTGCTGCATCCAACAAATTTACGAGCAGTAAATGTCACATGGAGTCCAGGATCTGATGGAAACAGTCCTATTATTCGCTTTGTCATACAGTATCGCCAAGTTCTTTATGTACCAGGCAAAGGTAATATATATAAAGAACTCTTAACTTTTTGCTATATTTTATCATGGCAAAATATTGCCCATTATTGTTTGTTAATACTATTTCAGTATTTGTGTCATGTGTCCAGTTAATATGTCATTGATGAGCCAAAACTCAATGATTCTCAACATAGAGTTTATTATTCACCCACAACTAAATAGGGGGTTCTTGCTTTCACCATTTAAGTATGTTTGTCAACCAGTAACTAGACAACATCATTTCAAGAGTATAGCTATACCAATATTTGACCAAATTTGGTATACACATGCATCATGGCATGGTGAAATGTCTAATTCTTTAGTGACATTATTGCAACCTTATTGCCACTTTGATGTCACTGTCTGTAGCGACATCTTGTCTAATTTTAATGCATTGATGTACAGATGCATAAATTTAGTATACTTATGGAACATGGCTTTGCAGAGTGCCATGTACTAAAATGATGTAACTTCAATATTTGTACCAGAGTTATTGCCCCTTATCTTCTATAAATTTGTCCAGTGTATAACTACAGTATTTGACCCAGAATAATCAAACATGGTATACTAATGTTACATGGTATTGCAAAGTGTTGTGTATTGATATGATAAATCTGCCACTGAGGACCTAGACATTTTTGTACCAAAACCACACAGTCTGCAATTTCTTTCTTAATTAAGAGATCTCTTAGAAATTAAATCATCAAGCACAATGTTTTTACCAGTACTTTTTGTTGTTGTCTGTAATAAGTTTAGAAATTTTCATATCACAATATTTTTGTTGTTTTAATTCAAATGTTTATAGGTGTCCAGGAAGGTCCAGACGAGGGATGGGAAACATTCTCCTCACAGTCTCCTGCTTCTCAGCATTGGCATGTTGTGACAGGTTTACGACCGGCTCGTAGTTTTCAGTTTCGAGTTACCTCAGTAAATGAAGTAGGAGGCAGTCCACCAAGTACACCAAAGCCCGACCCACCAATAACTATGCCAGAACAAGGTAGACCTCTTTTTTTTTTAATAAAATTTATGTTTTTCATATCGTGGAACCCCTCCAAACTGGATTTGCGTCAGACCATGAAAAAAGCATTTTTTTAAGGGGCTTTATTTTGTTGAGAATTTGGCATGATTTTGTTCATATCCAAATTTTAGTGAGATGTATTTCCCTTGGACAACAATGGTAACAAAGAGAAGTCACATAATTTTTTGCCCCCACTACAGAGTGTTCGCCTTTTCTGTCCGTCTGTCCATCTGTCACACTTCATGTGTGGTTTCATCTGAAAGGGTTCTTCATTCAAAATAAAATGTTGGTTCCTACAACCTTTCGTGACTTAGATTTTCCACTTCATTGATTTCACTTAGAATCTTGGAAGACTTTTTGATCGACTCCGTTTTCTATGAAGTTTAAGTCCCACAGCCTTGAAAATTCATATGTGGTTTAATTTTAAAGTGTTCTACGTGCAAAATCAAAGGTGGGTTCCTACAAACTTTCGTGGCGTAGAATTTTCACTTCAGCGATTTCACTTAGAATTTTGGTTAGACTTTTTGATCAATTTCATGAACTAGAACATTTTAGTCCCACAGACCTTAAACTTTGTATGTGATTTCACCTTGAAGTGTTCTACATGCAAAATCAAAGGTATGTCAATTTGATCTTTTGCGACCTAGATTTTCTTCTGCATCGATTTCACTCAGAATCTTGGTTAGACTTTTTGATCGACTCGGTTTACAAGGAAGGTTTAGTCCAACAGACTTGAAACTTTGTATGTGGTTTCACCTGAAAGGGTTCTACATGCCTAAGACCTTTCGTGACCTAGATTTTCCACCTCATTGATTTCACTCAGAATCTTGGTTAGACTTTTTGATCGACTCCGTTTACTAGGAGGTTTTAGTCCCACAGACCTGAAACTTTGTATGTGGTTTCACCTTGAAGGGTTCTACATGCAAAAACAATGGTATGTCACTTTGACCTTTTGTGACATGGATTTTTCACTTCATCTATTTCACTTAGAATCGTGGTTAGACTTTTTGATTGACTCGTTTACTAGGAATTTTTAGTCCCACAGACCTGAAACTTTGTATGTGGTTTCACCTGAAAGGGTTCTACATGCGAAATCAAAGTTTGGTTCGTACAACCTTTAATGACCTAGATTTTTACATAATCAATTTCACTCAGACTTATTGATCAACTCTGTTTACTAGGAAGTTTAAGTTGAACAGACTTGAAACTTTTGTGTTTCTCTTAAGAGAATTATACAAACAAAATCAGAAAAGTACTGTTAGTTGGGTTCTACCTTTTGTGACCTATATTTTCAACTTAGAATCTTAGTTAAAATCTTTACCTTTGCTATGACTTTCACTTTGCGGGGGCATGTGCATTATTTTACAAACATTCTCTAGTTTATCCTATATTTTAATACTGAGAGCATTTTTAACTCACCTTGAGCTTTGCTCGGGTCAACTATTCTGATCATGCACTGTCTGTCATCTGTCATTCATAATCCATCTGATCTGCCCGTTCTTAGTTTTGAAAGTTTTCTGCATTCAAAGTACACACATAAAACTGAATTTTCAGCCCAAAAATCTTGTCCAATATCTGAAGTTCAGGGAAGTAAGTTCTATGAGAAGTAATTGATTACATGCAAAGAGCAGAAAATAGGGACCATGTCACTATAGCATCTGTAAAAAGGGAATACACCCGGTTTGGATGGGTTCAACTGTAATTGATTTTTATACGCCTGTCGAAAGACAGTACATATTATGTTATCACATTGGCGGGTGGGCAGGAGTGCAGGCGCACAGTGTCCGTTCAATATCATGAGTAATTTTTGACAGATCAACTTAAAACTTAACAAAATTGTTTATGGCTATAAAATCTCGGACGAGTTCGATACTGACAATTTTTCGTTTGTAAATTTGAGAGTTATGGCCCTTTGTAGCCAATTTTTTTTTAACATATTCGCACAAAACTTCTTAAGCAGGTTCATTACCTCAAAAGCTTGGATGAGATCAATGACCGCTGTTTTCTTATCATAATTTCTGGAGTTACGACTCTTTGTTTCTGGCAAGAGTCACCCGTCTGCAGTGTCCGCTCAATATATTGAGTAATTTTAGACAGATCAACTTCAAACTTAACAAAAATGTTAAAGGCCTTAAAGACTCAGACGAGTTCGATATTGACAATTTTTCGTTCATAAACTTGAGAGTTATAGTACTTTGTTGCTTTTATAATTTCTGCTCAATATCTTGAGTAATTTTTAACATATTCGCATGAAACTTCATAAGCAGGTTCCATACCTCAAAAGCTTTGATATGAGTTCGATGACCACTGTTTTCTGATCTTAATTTTTGGAGTTATTGCCCTTTGTTTCTGTCAAGGGTCACCCATCCTAAATGTCGGCTCATTGTAATGACTAGTTTTTGACTGATCAACTTTAATCTTCATAACACCTATTGTCAACCTCTTGTTAAGAATTGCAGACGGGCGTATTGTGCTCCGCTTCGCGGTGGCCTTGTTGTATCTTGCCTAAAATGGAATTGAAATACTTAGTTTTAAAAAAAAAAATCTGAATCTTTATGAGCTGTTGCAGTAGACCTTTTTTGCACTGGGACCAACTTTAATGAGCTCACATCATGTAAATTTTTAAATCACAATTCAATTCTTAATTAGTATTTGAGATAATTATTGCTTCATCTAAATGATGAATTTGTTAATTAAAGTTATGCATATTTAATTACAGCTCCAAGTGGACCTCCAAAGGGATTCTATGGCAGTGCAAGGTCTAATTCATCCATCATGCTTCAATGGCAAGCCCCTGATGAAGATAAATGGAATGGAGACCTATTAGGTTACACTATAAGATACAAACTACAAGGTTATCCAGATGCCACCTTTCAGGTGAAGAACGCATCAAGTTGGCCATTGACAAGTTACCTTCTTACTGACCTAATTGTCTTTCAAGAATATGAAATACAGATAGCTGCTTATAACAGCATGGGATTGGGTGTGTTTAGTGCTACAGAGAGAGTGAGAACACAGGAAGGTGTACCAGAGAGGCCCCCAACAGGAACCACTGCTACTGCTGTAAACTCTACAAGTATACTTGTAACATGGATACCACCAGATGAATCTTTTATTAATGGAGTCAACCTTGGCTATAAAATTTACGGACAAACAGTTAATGCTGTAGGATTCATTGAGATGGCAGCAGTTCCACCTAATACAAATGATCCAAATGGGAGACAGGAGAAATACTTGATAAATTTGAATAAATATACAAGTTACACACTTAAAGTTACATGCTACACAAGTAAAGGAAATGGTCCATTCACTGCAGGAATAGATGTCAAAACAGAAGAAGATGGTAAGGAATTAATTATATTTTAGATAATTTTTTTGAAGACTGATACATGGTAGGTAAGTTTTAAGAAGTTACTGTTTCAGATGGTTACAAAATATGTCATCATTCTTTGGATGAGATAACATGACAACCCCAATTTATTACTTCATGATGTAGGCATTTGAGAGAAATATTCATGAAATTGTTTTTGTTCAATGTAAAGTTAGATTTCCGGATGTTATATATTCCATTAGTTTGTATTTTGATAAGTTGATTTCTAATTGGTAGTTTTGTCACTTTCATTTATATTGTATTGTATTCCTTAATATGTTATATGTTGTAACATGTTTCAGTTTTGCCAATAAAATCCTGAGGTTGTTAATAGAGGTTTCAAGTTGACATCATCTTGAATCATTGAAAAAATTGTCTTTTGAAATATTTTTTTCAACAGATTCATTAAATTAAAGACAAAACAGTTTGTAAAGTTATTAATGGCATTTGATTCTAACATTTAAGAAAAAGTTCTGACTAAAACTGTATTATGACTTTAATTTTAGTGCCAGATGAAGTTGCATCTTTGGTGTTTTCTGATGTTGTGGATACTTCCATTAAAGTGACATGGACAGAACCACTGGAAGTGAATGGACAATTATTAGGTAAACTTTAAGCTTGTCAGAGTCTTGATTATTTAATAGTCTGTTATTGACATATAATAAAGTTCTTAATACATTGAATTAATCACAGTCTGGTATCACAAAGACACAAATATAGATTATAGAGTAATAATCTATTGGGCAAATAACATCTGGTCATACAATATGTCTATAACTTGTATTGTATAATCATATATCACAGCATCATTGAACACCTATGTATAGCTGTCAGACATATTGACTTCCTGATTTGAAAGGATGGCTGTAATATTTATTCTAGATGAAGAAAAGAACTGATACTACTCATTGTTATAAAACCAAACAAATAACATACTGTATGTTCAATTTTATCTCTGACAACGTAACAACTATCTTGATTCAAAATTGTTTTTCTTTGTGAAATAATAAATTGGTATGATTATTGACAGAACATAGATTATAAAGAAAATATTATGTATATTAATTTTTATTTGTCCAATTTTTTGTTCATTTATCTATAAATAGGCTATATATTAGAATGGGAGAAGAAGAACTTGAGTAGTACTCGGGAGGATGTTGACTTGATCCCATCATTAACATCATATACCATCAGGAACTTGAATCCAAGCACAAAGTATACAATATATGTGCGGGCAAAGACCAGTAAAGGATTTGGAGCTGCTAAATCTGCAGACGTCGAGTCAGGCGTTCCTCCAGGTATGTCAGACTTGTTACCACTCTAGATCTACAAGCAACAGTTTTCATCTCATTTTGATAAAATTTAATGTAGAATATTTACCAAATATTTTGGAAGAGTGCATTTAGGAGCACTTTCAGTATAAAATTGTTAGAACTATCCCCCTTTATATTGCCTTTGTCATGTTTTGTTTCCACTCTACAATCAACAATTATGCCACTATTGATGCAATTGGTAAAAACATTTATTGAAAAATTCCAATAACAAGTAATAAATCAATAACTCTTGATATTTTCTTTTCAGATCGACCGACTGCCCCTTATAACCTTGGAGTTACAAATATACAATCCACAAGTGTCCTTCTACAGTTTCTACCAGGATATGATGGGAAAACATCCATTACATTATGGATAATAGAAGGCTTAGTGGGAAGTAGTACCAAATGGAAAGAAGTTACTCGTAAATCTGATCCTGATGCAAGGTCCATTCTTGTGGAGAACTTACGCCCTTATACAGACTATAGATTAAGGATCAAAGCTATCAACATTGTAGGATCTAGCAATTCTAGTGTACCAACAAGTCCTTTTCAAACATTACAAGCTGCACCAAGGGTGCCCCCAGAAAATGTCACTGTGAGAGCACAGAACGCGTCTTCACTAAGGATAAGCTGGGCTGTAAGTTGCTAACATTTCTAATTGACAACAGCATTCTTAAAAAATAAAATCTTGGTATTCTGAAACATGGAACTTGTAAGAATATGTAGGCCAGTATATGAACAGTTTATAGGTATTTTGATTCGTGCGGATGTATGCACTATAAAATATATATGGTAAAAGTTGATGTATCAATCAGACAAATTATAATAGAGTTGATAATATTTATCAACTGAATGATGGATTCTCTTAGGATAGTGTGCTTTATTTAATCATATACAGCTAATATAGTAATGTTGGAATATAAGCAGTTTGGGGAAAATTGCTCAGTAATGGAAACTATGAGTCATGCAATTACATTTTGACTTATGTTACTTACTCTCTTATTATTTACAGCCTTTGTCAAAAACAGATTGGAATGGGGTAGCAAGAGGATATTGGATTTTTTATAAGATGAAGCAAGAAAAACAATTTAAACAGATTGAACTTCCTATTGACACAGACAATTTCTTTCTAAGAAGTTTGCAAGAATGGATGGAATATGAAGTCAAGATGAAGGCTTTTAATGATGTTGGAAGCAGTGATTTTAGTCCTGTCACAACAGAGAGAACACGAGAATCAAGTATGTACTTATTATATTATTCTTATTTATTTAAGTAAATTGATCATTCCCATTGTCAGTGATTATATACTCCAAAAGTGGACTTTGTCTTAATATATTGTAAGTCAATAAAAATATATATTTAATTTTAACTTGATTTCATATTTTAAATGATAGCTATTTTAAATTTATCTGTTTTTCAATGTAAAATAACATCTAAAACTGTGTTAGTATAAAGCTTGTCTCTTATATTGTACTGTATGAAATTTGATATGCATTTAGTCTATGAACTTCAGTTTTTGAGTGTAAATGGTTTTTGGTTTTTCAGTTGAAATACTCAACACTATTCTATGTTTTTTTTTTAAAAATATTTTCTCAGAGCCATCAGCTGGACCCCGTGATGTTTCAGCTAAATCATTGTCGTCAACAACCATAAATGTTACATGGTCTGATGTTCCGTCCTATGATCAGAATGGTCTTATTATTGGATACAAGGTAACATTTTCAACAAATTTTTACATTTGAATATTAAAAGGTAATGTAAGGTCATCTTAACATATTTGTAGGGTTCTCAGGCAAACAAAATTGTCTTCAATAATACTGGACTTATCTTTGAAATATTGACTATTCAAAAAATTTAGAAAAATGATAATTTTTGTTGAACTCTCGTATTATAACATTAGAAATCAATTATTGTCATCGAACATGTGAGTTTTCAAAGAAGTTTTTTGAAATCCTGAAATCTCCTTAGCTGTAGTTTTTAATTCTTAAAAATTTGCACATTTAACTTCTTTTATGTTAAGGTAAAATATGAATCTACAGAAGCCAACCTTCCGCCACAAATAAATGACGTCCCAGGAAATCGGACATATAGTGTTCTCCTCGAGGGACTGCGAAAGTTTGTCACTTATAGCATACAAGTACTTGCATATACACGTATGGGTGATGGAACTCTAAGTCAACCAAGCTACAGTGTACAAACCATAGCAGATGGTATGTTTTAAAGACAAACATTGTTTATGTAAATAATCAATAGTGCAAATGTATAAAGTTGTAGCTTTTATGTAATATCAATATATATGTAGTTGAATCTTAATATTCTTACAAGAAAACGTTTGTGAGTGTCAAGTAAGTTATTTTGGTAGATAGAATGATACAAGAATCTTCATCTCTCGTTCAAGCTATTTTTGCTTATTTTGAGTTTTGTGACCATCAACCAGACTTATAAAATGACTATCAATCTTGCATATTACAGTACCTGGTCCACCTGTTAGGGTATGGTTTCCAGAAGTAACATACACAACAGCTAAAGTGATATGGAGTCCCCCAGTAGAACCTAATGGTATTATCACTGGCTATATGGTATCCTACAGATTACAAGAAGGTGGTCCTGTTGTGAATAGCTCCGTACTGGATACTTTAACGAGAGAGAACACAGTAGCAACATTACAAAAGGAGAGATACTACATATTTAGTGTCACTGCCAGAACCTTGTCAGGATGGGGTGCACCAGCACAAGTTAAAATATACACCATGATCAATAGACGTAAGTTATTAGCAAACTTTTTACTTTGCTATAAACAATGTTGATTGAGTTCCCCATCCTGGTACTCATGATCCATATAATATGCTGCTTGAGATTATAAACCAATTAGAACTGATAATATACATTTATTTACCAAATTCAGATAGATTTACATCGTCTTTGTCTTACCATGCATATTGCACCTGATAATATGATTATAATTATTTTACAGGAAAACCAGATCAACCTTCAAAACCCAAAGTCTTCACATCAGAAATCGAGTCACGTGCTATGAAAATCAGTTGGCAGCATGGTTTTGATGGTTATGGCCCACTTAGAAATTATACAATACAATACAGTCAGGCAGATGCAAATTGGGCTGATATAGATGAAACTGTGCCACCAACACAAAATACATTTAGAATAACTGGGTATGGATTAAATACTTACGTATATTTGGAATTACTATTGACATTCTCATATCAAATTTGCATGTTTTTAACTTTATTGATATTCAAGAAAAGTGAAACAGTGAATATAAAAACTGTATTGACAGATTGTTTTTTACAATTCAGTTTAAGGCCAAACACCAGATACAAATTCCGGGTGGCAGCATCAAATGATATTGGGATGAGTGCATTCAGTCCTGCTTCTAATACCAATAGAACAAACCAAGATAGTAAGTACCATACTACTTTCTTTTAATCCTTTAATAACGAGCAAAGCTTAATTTAGTTATTGAATGTTATGTATTTTTTCTTGTATTTAACAATGAAATGTAATGAGTATTTTTGATTAATTTTATAGAGCCTGAAGGAGCTCCAATCAATGTAACAGTTGTTCCTCTGACAACTATATCTATAAGAGTTACGTGGGAGGTAAGTAAAAAGAAGTTATCTCCCTTGTAAATATTGTTTTATTGCCTGTCGATCTTGGTGACAAAACCTTGTCCTCTTTTAAGATAGTTACATTAACTTCTAATTTCCTATCATAATTTCATTATCCCCATACTGAGTTGCAAAAAGTGTAATGTTTCCGTCCATCATAACATTGATTTCCAAAAAAGATTTAAGTTGAAGTGTTTCTTTTTGAAGTACCTATGATTTAGATTCTGTATTTATTTTTTTCTCAAACTTTGGAGGAAGCAACCTTTGGTAAAGGGGATTTTTATTTGTTTAAATAATAGAGATTTTTAAAAATAGCACTTGGGTATTATATGAACTTTTATTTTAAAAGTAAATTGACAGTATTTGACAGTATAAGTCTACCTGTCTCTGTAACTAAGAACAATGTAGTTTGATATAGCTAGACTCTATATAATAAAAAGGTTAAAATCATTGTTCATCAAGGATTAGAATTGTACCCAAAATGTCGAGAATATTATGTAAAGTCACTTTATAGTTTTTGATACGGAAGGAGATGTATACTTTGTTAATTTTATAAAACGATTTACCTTACGGCTAGTATTCATTTTGTTTCAGTGAAAAACTTACATTGGGGTTTATTTTGTCTTTTTGCCTTTCTGAATAAATGAAGCTTGATATTAAAGCTTAGTTTCCAGTATGGTTATGCATTGAAACATTTCATGAATTTTTATTTCAGCAACCAGCCATTTCCACATGGAATGGAGATTTGCATGGTTATACTATCCAATATAAGCAAGTAGATCAAGCAAGTTATCAGGAAGAAAAAGTTACATACCCTGTGCATTTAAAAACTCTAGATAGGCTTGTAAAGCATGTTAATTATGAAGTGAGGATTATTGCCTTCAATGTCAAGGGGGATGGTCCAGCCAGCACTCCAACTATGGTCTATGTTGGGGAAGCAGGTATGCATCTTAAATAAATAATTAGATTAAAATATTCTCCTCCAAACTTGTCAACTTTCCTGATTTTGGTAGATTCTTAATTTTTGTCTCTCACCCAGGTTTCATAATTGTTTTTCATTATTTGACCATTTCGCCTTCTTCTTTTCTCTCATAAATTTGTTGATATCTGATTTTTACCTGAGATCATAGCACAGTTCTCCAGTATGACAAATATTGATGTTGATAAAACCTTTTAAAAAGATTAAGAAAATGTCCCTGATCAATCGACTGCATACAAGCATTGATATTTGTCTTTTAAAAAAGCTTCTTTAGTCTTGAAGAATGATGTTTATTCATTCATCAGGTAAGAAAAATAAATCTTGATTGCGTGTTGTGAACACTACATTTAAGATTCTATACTTGGGTTGATAGCCACATATTTTATTAACTTATGCCCTTAAATTTAGTTTACTTTCATTTTTTCTACAGCACCCTCAGCTCCTCCACTTACTGTTATTGTGGAACCCAAAAACTCCACAGAATTGCAGATAAGATGGCAGGCTCCACCACCAGCGACACAGAATGGAGCATTGTCAGGTTATAAGGTAGTTAAGTTATCCAAAGGGCATTTTATCCATACACTCTTTCACTTTTTTGACTTCTCCAAAACCATTGAACTAATTTCAACCAAACTTGGTAGGTGGCATATCTATAGAAAGAGGATTCAGATTTGTTCAAAAGATAGGGCTTTGCCTCCAGGGGGCTCTACTAGGGGGCAACGTTGGGGAAATTTGATAACATTTTAAGAATCTTAGAATCTTCTGTTAAAAAACTAAAATGTGTAGTAACTTTAGGACATGGCAAAGTTTGTTCAATGGTATGACTTTGGGGTCAGAAATAGGTGGAATGTTTTGGGGTCAAAATTCAATACTATAGCAAATCTGTTATCTTTTTAAAGTTTCTGACTTCTCCTCAACTGCAGGACCAATTCCAAACAAACATCTTAGCAGGCATCCCTCAAAGGGGATACAGATTTGTTCTTATAAATGTTTCAGTTGGAGTCTGTCCCCAAGGAGGTGCCACAAGGGGATTAAGAAAAGGAATTCTTTTATAAAATTAAAAAAACCTTCTAGTAAACTAAATCAAATACCAAACGAAATTGTAGTTTTCTGTTCCAACCAGATGAACCGTGTTTTATTTTATTGTATCTGGGAAATGTAAAACTAGTATCGGAGATTTGCATACGTTATGAGTTAGATTCACATTTTCAAGTTTATGTTAGTTGTGTTCTAGAATACTA
Source organism: Pododesmus macrochisma (assembly GCA_032359645.1). Taxonomy (NCBI): domain Eukaryota; kingdom Metazoa; phylum Mollusca; class Bivalvia; order Pectinida; family Anomiidae; genus Pododesmus; species Pododesmus macrochisma. The sequence continues at coordinate 5,618 of JAUMGZ010032750.1, read as the reverse complement.
AAGTTAAAAGACTCCCTATCTATGTACATGAGCTAGTATCAGAGATTTGCATACTTTATGAGTTAGATTCACATTTTCAAGTTTATGTTAGTTGTGTTCTAGAATACTAAAGTTAAAAGACTCCCTATCTCTGTACATGAGCTAGTATCAGAGATTTGCATACTTTATGAGTTAGATTCACATTTTCAAGTTTATGTTAGTTGTGTTC
>JAUMGZ010032639.1:0-19569 GCA_032359645.1 Pododesmus macrochisma | reverse complement strand
GGTCAAACAAGGGTTATCGTGAATAAAGGCCGGGCTTCGAACGATTATTTACTATATACAGCAAAATGTATATTTTGTTATTAAATGTTAAAAATGCATCAAAACAACGTTGAAATTGACCCAAAATCGTTGTTTTTTCATGATAATAGTTCAAACAGTTCCCTTTTTTTAAATAATACTTTCAACTTGTATATGTGTATCAATGGTCTATCCTATGTCTTTAATTTGAGGCCTCTTTATGAACGTAAACTCATTTCCTATGTTAAAACATTGGTTTGATATTGTAACGTGATAGTCGGTTACATTATTTATGTTGAGCGTGATAGCAGTATTATGCACTAAAACGCGGAATTAAGATCAAATGTTCTTTGTTTTAGATTTTTAGAAACAAATTCTATTTATGTAAGTCATCTTTTTAGACATGACATGCATTGGTCCAGGTGTAGTATATATTTCAGTTAGAGCTTTAAAAACCGATGAGGTGTTTATTATACAAATTTAGATATTCAGATATTGCTAAATTCCATACCATATGTACAATTACGTTTTGTTTTGTCATTGCAGATACAATGTCGACAAACCTAGACGACAAAACAGCTTTCCTTTCAAATTTGAAATTAAGGTTTCTTGAATGTCCCGTATGTACCGATAACTATAACGACAATGAACACTCGCCACGATTGCTGCCATGCAAGCACTCAGTATGTGCCGCTTGTCTTAAGAGGATGTGTAAAAAGTCTGGTCAATTTGTCTGTCCTCATTGTACCAAGAAACATAACTATATCGCAACAAGCGATCATTTCGCAAAGGATTTCTCAAGAGGAGACTTGATAGATTTCGTCCATTCCCAAATTGTTTCAAAATGTGATAAGTGCAAATAAATCAACAGAACTTTACGTTGTGTGACATGTTCCACCATAATGTGTCGGGCATGTTATGAAAAAACACCGGAAGGAGATGAACATGTTGATCACATTGTATAGGACGTTACCATAGAAGCTAGATACACAAGATGTTATAAGCCTGAGCATGACAAGGGATTTTTATCACATTACTGCTTTCAGTGCGCAGAATTGGTATGCCCTGCCTGCATATTCTTCAGTCACCGAGATGCGAAAAAACACACAATTGACAAAATAGAAGATGAGGTTATAAAATGCAAACTTAAATTGAAAGATATTCATACAAACATGCGGACAAGAATTCAGGTTGTCACGCTTCAAAGGAACATCATTCTAGCTCGATTACAAGGACGTAATTTGGATAAAGAAGTTTGGACTAACAAGATAGAAACTTGTGACAAAATAAAGAAAAACGAGAAAGACGAACTGATTTCTTTTTTGACTCGTATTCTAAATGAAGACATACACATTTTGAAGTTAAAGCAGAAAACAGTTCAAATACTCTTTGGAACTCTAGAAGCCCTACACGAGAGCGTCGGACAGATTAGTTTGAAGTCAACCGACATGTTTACATTCATCATTATGTGTCACTCCACAGTATCCTCGGCCGATAGCAAACTTGCTTGCTTTGAAAGACTTTACAACCAAATAATTTCAATCTTGGTATCTGAAGATTGCGAACCACAAGGTAAACATGTTAACATTCACTACTTTATTACTCATTATGTTTTAATTGGTAATTGATCCGGCCATTTTAAGTATGACAAAATATGTGACAAATACGAAACAATAAAAGTATAATAATTCTAGTTAAATTTATTGTGTAGCTAACACATGTATGCGTTACAAAACTACATGTGTCGATGATTTCCGATATAAGATTGATTTAACGACTAATAGATAAAATACAGAAATCAAGTTGGCGTAAGTTGCTATTTTCTGCCTAAAATCAGGATGTAAAAAGGAGAGTATTTTATTTATTATATGTTCTGTTAAGTTAATTTCAAAGAACATTTGAAGTGATGTTTTCCAATGCATATCACTTTCATCGTCGTAACCCTATGCCATTGCTTACTTTTAACTTTTCTGATTTCTCCAAAAACACTGCATTAATTTAAATCAAATGTTATTCCAAATGATGGGACTTCCATAGACGACACAAAAGGAATAGATGAAATTTGACAAACTTTCAAAATTCTTTGAATAAACTAGAAAGCATAGAGCTGTTATGTTTCCATATCAATTATTATTGTTAACGAGAATAAAGTACATTATGGTGCGTTCGGTGTAAGAGTTGGCGGCAACGCTGTTGCGTTGGCCATCCTTCATATTACACTTATCCCTATTGCTATGATATCCCGTTCCTGTCGCCACTTCTCTTCCTGTCCTACCCTTTGATTTGTCTTCATTAATCGTTTGTCATGATATCGGTGAAAGATTCTTGAAGTACTGTTAAGCCCTAAATCAATAAACGGAAATAGAGGAATAAGGCATCAAGTTAGTTCAATGTGTGACAATGGTGTCAAAGATAGGTTACGCTGTATCTGTCAAAGTTTACACTATAACGTTTTATGTTATCGACATTTCCAAAACCTCTTCATCAAACTATATAGGTAATATAATTTTGGGATGACCCGCGAGATGCAGATTTGTTCAAAACTTTGACATCAGTGTGTGACATACTGGGGGTCGAAACAGAGAAAATCTAACAAATTTGCACTAGTCCTCCTCTAATAAACGATCAGACGTAGAGCAAACTATAAAAATATGTATTAACCTTGGGGTATAAATAACATCTGTGTTAATGTGTAAAGGCGGGACACTGAGGTTTAAACAAGTTGCCCTATTTACTCGGGTTCAAGTTTCAACACTATTATAGCATAGAAAATATGTAAATTCTAAACACTTTCTACTTCTTTAAAACAATTAAAATTATTTTAACTAAACCTTTTGGAAACATCCTTGAGGAGTAGTATTGTAGTTCAAATAATTGAACTAGGCCTCAAACGTGAGTCAATAGGGTGTTAGAAACAGGGAAAGTTGATAAAAAATAAAACAGAACCATAATATGTCATGTTATATTATATGAGCCGTTCCATGGGAAACGGTGGTGTATAGAACGAGTAAGATGTACTCAAAACGTGCAGCACGCATTCTCGTCAGTTCAGACTGCGCTCTGCTACAGGACAGTCACGTTTAAATTCTTATTTTTTGAATTTTTTAAGATAAACAAGTGGATTTTCTTTGTCTAAAAATATATTTACTGGACAGTGAACTGACGAATTCTTGATTTAAGAACGGACCAGTGTCTCATAAATCTCTATAACTTGGAATCAGAGTGTTTTAACTGACTTCTTAATAGCTTTTACTTTTATTTATATTTGCCTGATATATAGAAGTATGTGTATATTTTTATGTAATTTATATTGTATGCCTATGATTTGTGACACTATAATACAATATCTGTATCTGTTTCTTACAAAAAAAATGAAACAACAAAAACAAAAATAGTTTGCAATTGACTTATGTGTTTTTTTACCGATGCTACTTCCAATAGCAGCGTTTCGAGTTACACCGTTTCCGTAATTTGGATTCACATTTAGATACTTTCCAACGAAAAGGTAGGCTTTGAGTACTTCCGGTTTGGGTACCTGCTCGCTTCAGTACACGTTTAACTGTCAAATCGCAACAATTTGTGTCGTTCAACAGCATGTCAGTAGAATTTTAAAAGACAATAGTTATCAGTTAATTGATATGATCACAAGAAAACGGCAAGGAAAGAAAAAAATAATACATTTTATATAGAAACAGAGGACGACTTGCGCCCATATGCAACACGTGATCACTGTCCATACTATCCTGATATAATCTGAAACTATGAACCTAAAAGTAGATTAACTTTGATACTGTATTGGTATGAAAAGTTCACATAAGTTCACGATGAAGGACAATATGTCACCTGCAAATCATCTGTCAAATTGGCAAAACCACTTAAACAGCTGTTGAAACCACGTACCAAACAGTACATCAAGCCAAACAAAAGCAAGTGCAACAGATGCAGAAAAAACTCATACAAATTTACAATACATGTAAGTTCCTTTAATTCCTTTAATCGTTTAGATTTGTATTGTATTGACATTTGATGTGAGTGGTCGGTTACTGTGGTGGTTGACAGTGCTATGAAGTGTATATGTTGAATTTTTAATGTATGTCTTTATTTAAGACTTATAGTCTCATGCATTAAGGGGGAAGGTTGTGGCCTCAATCATTTACTAGTTTAACCACATTATCTGGTGTCGTACTAGGTAAGCATCCTACGTCGGTCTGCATAAATTACAAGTCTTGGGGATTTCTGTGATGTCAATGTAGTTCCTTACATTCTGTTCTGATGCCTTATTAGTTGTTTGGTGCAGTTATGGTTTGTTTGACAAAGGCTCTCGTTCTGTTGATTCCACTCATACTTTTTAATTATCTCGGCTTTAAAAAGTGTAACTATTTACAAAGGGATCAAGTAGTGGCTCAGTGTTAGAGCCTCAAAAACCTAAGACTTTAAAGCTGTTATCTTCTCGCTCCCTGCTGAGCACTCAATATTTCTGGGAAGGAGAGGACTAATTCGCTCAGTATTTGGATAATTTGACAGATTGAAGTACCATGTTAGTGTGGTGTGATATTTAAGTGAGACAGTGAAGTAGTAACTTTATGGCGTCGAGAACAAAGTTTGTTTAAGGTGTGACTCTGGGGTAAAAAGTATTTAAATCCCAAAAATTTACATATAGACCCATTTAATCCAGATAGACGTTAAGGCCCAAAGGGCCTCTTGTTTGATTTTTGAAAGACTCCTCCGCTAACAAAGACTTATGGTATAAATTTTCAGAAGAACTGGCAACGAATGACAACAAATATACAACGTTATACTTCTAAAATGGGAGACAAAATTAAGAATGGATAAAAAGGTTTATTAAAAACATAAACTTCACCTTTTTCGTATTTGTATAGACCTGGGAGGAATACGTCAACGTATTCCTCCCAGAATAGACCAAACGGTTAAAAAGACAAAAAGAACAAATTAACTTGAGCATCTTCTAAACAAAATAATAAGTGTTATATAAACTTTAAAACGGCAAATAAGAAAAATGAAACGGACACTAAAGCTATGGATGTCAGAAAGAAGCGTGAACACGAAAAAAGCTGCAGATGAATTAATTTTGTGTATCAACAAAAAAGAAAATTAGCTTGCACTTATATAGTTTTCTTTACAATAGAATCCAAAGTTTTAAAATGTGTAGTTTCTCCTTTTTCTAATTGTAGAGTGTATTTTGTTAAATGTTAATTATAGATCGGTGATCAAACCACAGCCACATAACACAAGTTGTTTACATCAACACATTTTTTTCTCGACATGCCCTTATTGTAAACAACTTGCGTGGAGTGCCTGTGACCAAACTTAACGGTTGAGAAAAGGAAATTAAGCGGAACTTATTTTTTATGTATATGTTTATCATATTATTCTTTGAAATGTATAAAAATGGATGTGCTTTTTTGGAAAAAAAAGAAATAAAAAAAGTTGATATTCTTCTTAACTAAGTATATAGAATGTACTTTCAAAACTCTGTAAAGTCTATTTCATTTGAGTTATTTTCCTTAGCTTCCGGATTTGAGTTCACCGGATATTAAAATCGATTAAAATATTTGATTTTCGCGCATACCTCATTAAATAAATAGAAATAATTTTCAATTTTTACATAATATATGCATTTATACACATCTACTAATCCATGTAGGTTTCACATCCACAGACGGTGTATGGTCTGATAACTGGTGCATCGAAGATAGCATTTTAGCCGATATGGCTACAAGTTGTCCGCCTTTCAAAATCGAAACTCGTGCTTAACTTCCTAAATCATGAACATTATTTTCTAAAATTTTCACACAAAAAATGAACGATGCATATATCTTACAATCCGTATCGGTTTTATGTCTGTATGTTTACACTTCTTAGTCAAAAATCGCTACAAATTTTACAGCCCACTGTTATTAGACTCGCACGCCATCTAGCGTTAATTCGGTGAATGACTGTTCGTTTGGATATTTTAATTGTTGATATTGCATAGGTGATCGTTATTTAGCAGATGTGACCGTTTGTGTTGCATTTGAGTCAGTTGGTGTTATTTAAACTGTTTATTTTACAATGCATACTCTTTGTTTAAACAATTACTCCTGTTTGTTTTCTATATATTGAGGTTTTCGACATTGATTGTTGATTTTATATTTTAAACTTATGTTTTAACTCTTTTCGCCGCCATATGACTGTTGTTTTTCAAAGCTCCTTCACGGTAGCCTGACACCAGTCTGATCGGTTCTTGTCCTACCCTGAATATAAACTATGTATAACTTTAAAAAAAACTTAAAACTAGTCTGTCCGTCGCATGTAAGGTCACTGTGACTTTGTTCTTTACCTTAACCTTATACCTTTATGATTTAATATTGGTTTCCAGAACGTATCTACCACTAAGTATATGGATACTTGTGCAGAAGGTAATGTGTCTAATACCATAAGTAGGTCTATGCGACCTTGACCTTGGACCTACTTTGTTTTGAATACTGTAAACGTACACGTTTTAGTGGTAATCTTATCTTAGCGCTTTTCACTCTGACACAATAGTGCTAATTTATGTACAGCGCTAATATTTAATATATAACTATACATTTAAAACATTAAAGTAGGCCTACGTGCGCTAACGTATGATTGCGCGTATATGTCTTGCATAGGCTGTAGCACTATAATATGACTGCACTAATACATTATTGGTTTCCAGAGCATATTTATATCCAGTTTTCGTACACCGATACAACAACAGTAAAGACACTTGGTCACATTTGTGTGTGAGTACATGTGTCGAAGGCGGTGTCTTGCTAATCATAAGTAGTTCAGTATGACCACTTTCTTAACATTTTGACCTAGATGATATTTTTTGTTGTTTCTGTAGTATTTCTTTGATACTTTAGCACAGATAATGTTGAACTTGCTGTATGCACAGGGTGGATGTTTTTAGGGATGAGAGTAGCAAATCAATCGCTATATAATTCACTGTAACAAATCACTCTGTAGAGGATCTTTACGCTGTAAATTTGATATCAACCCATACCTTCAAATAAAGATTGTTCTTAGGTCATCAGTTATTCCACCTCAGATGTAGGAGAAGTATGTATGAAAAATGCGGTCATTCAATCACCAATACTCTCATAAATCGAAGACAAAACCACAACCAAAAATAAAAAAAATTGGGGAAAATACTAAAATGAAAGAAAACATAAACAAAATTAACTATTTTTTTCATTTTAATTGTTTCTATCAGCCAATCAGAGAAGGCCAGGGAGTTAAACCGTACCTCAATCGACCAAACATACTACACAGTAGACTCCGTCCCACCTGTCAATCAGATTTGATACTGCCAAACCCATAAGGTGATGTACGTTAAAGCTGGGGTATCTACGAAGGCCCCCTTCGAGTTAAATCTAGTTGTATACAGCTTTTGGAATCCCAACCAAATGAGCACTTTGGCAGATCTGAAGTTAACCAGATAGAGTATACGGAATCGTAGTATTGTTCATGCAGAATCAGATGATGAAATAGAGGATGATATTGTTGATTTATCACAACACACACCTGACAGATCCCAGCAACCGGAAGATACAGTGGATGACACTCAACATGATTTTTATGAAAATGGCATAGTATTAAACTTGACATGCAGTTGCACAAATGAATGTATGAGAAAGTTTGATATAAGAGAGGAATTTGAATTTTGAAAGTTCATAAATCAGAATTCCGCCTAAATTGTGTGCGTTTACAGTATTATATTTTACAAATGCGTTAACTTTATATGTCGTATGCCATATGAAGCATCTCTCTTGGATTGGACCAATATGATTACATGACAACATCTGATTATTTACATGTACATATTGCAGCCTTTGGGTGCATATAATTCTGTGAGTAAAGTCTAAGTAGTTTATGCATTATGGAAGTCAAATATCAAGTGTTTTAAAGTGTTTCTCTTTTTGCTTTAATTGTAGAAAATATGCCAGAAAAACCGGTATATCAGGATATGATGTCAACTTTGGTTGAACGGTACCTCGAATGTCCTGTTTGTGTTGAAGAATACGATGACGATGATCGAATACCTCGACATTTACCGTGTAACCATACGTACTGTACAGCATGTCTGATACGTCTTTTGGGACAAACAAACTCTATCACCTGCCCACAGTGCAAAGTAAAACACGACTTGAAGGATGAAGTGCATACTTACCCTCAAGATGTCCTGAGGGGAGATATGTTAGTGTTCTTAAGCTCAAGCAATCAACATAAATGTGACGTATGCAGTACCAATGAGGATAGAATAAGATGCCGTACATGTAAAAAAATATCTGTGATACATGCCTTGATAAACATTTAGCTGAGAAAGTCGGTTGTGAGCTGTCAACTGTGTTCTACGCGCGTGACAAAATATTCAAATGTCAAAAGTATGGTCACGCGGAAAATTCTCTAAATTACTTTTGCACTGAATGTGAAGATACTGTTTGCATGAGCTGTGTGTGTTTCGATCACAGAGATGTAAACGAGCACACTATAATTTCCCTTCAAATTGCAGTTGAAAGACTCCGCGCTGAACATGAAAAAGTTTGTTTGTTGATGATGTTGGAAACTGAAACATTGAATCGTGATGTTGACGATTTTATCCAAAAGAAGAACAAACAACTTAAAGACGGAGCATCACATTGGGAAAACAAAATAAGAATTATGCTTTTAACAAGTCAAATTTCTCCAGCAAAAGCAACAGAAATTGCCAAAACATATAACCAAGCTCATAAACAAGTTTTGGAGCATAATAATATACAAATAGCAAATCTTAACGTGGCGCGTAGTACATTAGTGAAAAAAATTCTTACTGTGCTACCTGCTATTGGTTTACAACAAAATCTAATAGCCTTTGGGAATAATTAAGTCACTAAACGTTTCGTATTCAGCAATAATTCTAAGAGTTGAAAAGGATTTCCAGATATCACTGACGAAATGTCGAACTGTCCTAAACCAACAAGACCCTTTTGAATTGCGTATTGTATGTAAAGGTATGCACGTTTGAAGACATTTTGTCCAAGTACATAAATTAATTGCTGTTTAAAGATATTTTATGTATTTGTTTAACTTTTCAGTTTTAAGAACTTCACAATCACCAAGTTATGTGTATTTGTTTAATCTTTTATGTGAAATCTTTCTCGGCATCAAACTTGTTTAAAAACAAAATGTAAGATTATCGTTAGTATGAAAACTGAACATATAGGTGTCAATTATAATCTGTCATATACTATTGTTTATGCCCGACAGAGAAATAAAATGTAATCATTTCTTATCTTCTATCGGTGGAACTTATAACTAATGTAATTTCTATTTTTCAAATGCTCGTACTGTCTCTCATTATGTCGTGCCTACTGCTTTGTTTTCTTGTTCCTGTTGCTGTTTTTATTTTTCACTTCTCTTCATAGTCATCAATATATCAGTGCAATATTCTAGTAGTCACGTGTGTTTTTGGTTCCCTTGGGAAAGGGCTGCCATTTACTGAATTGACATGGAAACATCACAGCGTGTCACAGAAGTACTCGTAAAAGCTCCCTCCTTCTTTGACACCTGATTTCGCTCATTGCTTAGTTGTTGTTGTTTTAATAGAAGTCCGTGATATTTGCTTTTTAGTTTAATGTACTTTTTCTGTGCGCGTTATCCTTTTATTTACACATGTCCATGGACTTTTGTTTTTTAGCACCGTCTGGATTTAACGTATTCATTATCTTATAACCATAACTCAATTTGCTATAAATATGTTCCCTCCATTGTTTTAATTTTTTCACCTACTTAACGATGTTTCTTTGGGTTATTTTCAAAAAGAAATAGCAAGGATATGTATACGTAATAACGCCATACTTGAAATACAGAAGTAGTAATAAGACAAAACAGTATCAACAGAACAGATGCTAAAACCAAGATGATATTCAAAAGACATCAGTCAATGGACATTGGTAAACAAATATAATCGGGAACATCCACAGAAAATTAGGAAAAAAAGTTTTGTTTGACTTTTTCCCTGAATATCAGATTCCCGTTACTCCCAGTCGTCCTCTTTTTCGGATCCCTGGTCTTTGTTTATCGAAGTCTCGTCTTCTCTAAATTCAATTTCTCTTGAGCAAATATAACCTATAAATAATGTTTTCCAGATGGCGAGATATTGGGATGCATACCTTTCCTAAAAGACACAGGAAGCAACATAAAATTGAAGAGAGGAGCAAAAGGTATGTCCAAATAAAATACGACTCACCAAAACACGATAAAAGAAGGCCATATAAATATGGCATGTAACTATGTTTTGCTAAAACTAATATAATTAAATGAATGTTTTATGAATGGTGCGTGTTTAGTGCGAATATTCTTTACGATCCAATAGAAAGAAAGATAAAGATAAAGATTTAATTGACCATTGGTTCTGAAATATGCTGTTTTTAGAACAGCACTACCTATGTATCGTAACCAAATTGGAACTCAACAAAACAATAAAGTTATACAATACAAACAATTTATACTTAAAAGAACAAAGAAAAGCACATAGAGATGGTTTATCATTCAGATCAATGAAGAATGCAAATCAATAATTAAACATCAGACAGACACAATCAAAAAGGCTTTAGAATATTTACGTATTTACATATTTCGTATTTACTACTTAATATATTTTCAGATCTAGAATGATATTAGGAAATAATATCAATTATAATATCGCACAAACCTCGCCTTTGACTTTGCATATCTACCGACTAATATGTACACAAAAGAAACATAACCTCGTCATCACTTCAACTAACATTTCTAAAATTGATATTACAGGTGTCAGATTGCCCCGTTACCTGTCTTTTAAAGATGGCAACCTGTCCGCCAAAGATGATGATCTATCCTCCAAAGACGGTAACCTATCCTTACAAGATGGTTATTCTTATCTATATGTTTTAAACGTTTTATATGTGTATGTCTTTATATAATTTATCAATGAAAATCTTTTGAGGGTACCCTGTGAAAATTTCAGTTAATAAATATTTGATTTTGGAGAAGAAAAAAAACACATTCGCTACATTGAGTGTTAACAATGCAATATGTACATTGTGAATTATGTTTTAATAAAGTAACGTTAATCATAGTCAATGTTTTTGCAGCGCTAACAGAGATTTTGACATAAGGATTTCATTAAAAATAATATTGTCTGTCATTTCAAATCATAATATTTTGATAAAATGTCTTTAAAATCAAAAGTATTCTATAAACAAGAACGACGTTGGCTGACATTGACTAGTTCTGGACAGGGCGTGTAGATTTGTTTTCCTCATTGATTTGACCATTCATAAGTCTATTTAAAGTGTTATTCTAGTTTTTGATACATATTTTTTCAAGTAAGGGTGCCTTCTTTGTGTTGACATATTAAAACAATCGCGTGTACATTTCACTTTGGATAAGTGGATGATTTTGTGGTTGAAAATGATAGGTTGTCAGGCATTTTTTCATTAACTTAAATAACTATTCACATTTTCTTTTTTTATTTCAGAACGAAACCATTACATCGCAATAAGAACAAAGGGTAATTCTACCAAAGAGTGGTGTCAGCTTATGTTTTTCTTTTTCGTGTTTGCAGTAATTATTCCAGTCATCGCTCACTCATCCTCCTTTAATACATAAGTGTTAACATTGTAGTAGAGAAAAATATAAGAAAAACATAATACATTTTCAATTAAAACTATAAATTCTTGTTGTTGTTATATATTAAACGCCAGAAGAATAGCATGCCACATACCGTGTGCTTGCTTAATATCTAAATTTCGGTTGTCTGTGGACCGTTCAACAGAGCACTAAGAATCGTTAAAATATAGTAAACCTCCCCCCTCCTTCTCCCTTACACACCTCAGAAAGTTGTTGTCTGACTGTACTGGTTCTGGATTGTTAGGATTATGACATCACTGTTGGATAGGTCCTTATACAGATAAAGGATGTGTGTTACAAACAAAATGTTTTACATTGTTCCATTTCACCAATTGGTGTATTTCTTTGTTATATCATTTGCAGTAAATTGACTGTTACGGTAGTATTATTAATTTACTTTTTATGTGTTGGCATAAGTCCTAAGTCGGTCCGCCTGGATTACTAGTCTTGAGGATTGTTGTGATGTCAATTCAATCCCTTTCATTCTGTTTGATGCATCTATTGTTTGTTTGTCCTTGTCTCGTTATGTTGATGCCACTCATCTTTTTTTTTATCTAAGTATCATCCTGTCATGAACAAAAACATTTTCAGAATACACGTATTTACTATATTTTATAGGGAGGTAACGTGCATTCAGTGTAGGCAAAAACAAACGTCGTGTATACATAAGCATTAAGCAAAACTTGATATAAGTATGAATCTATTAAAATGATTTCTCTTGAATTTCGTCTTGGTTTTTCGTATTTACTGTATTTAACAACCAAGTAATAATATAATACCGCGAATGTAGAAATCTCACCTGTGAAATGTGTGTCAATTTCTGTACGTATTCATTAAATGAAAGTCCTGTTAGGTAATACATGTCCCGAGTCTTTCTGTTGAAAAGTGAACGTATAAGGTCGTTTGTTGTTGCAATGAACGTTTGAAGTCGTTCTACTGAGTAACTAAACGTCGTTAGTAAATCTGCTGTCCCGAGTAGTCGTTATTCTGCGAGGGTAAAGACCATTCTGCTGACGAGGACATAATTGCTCTACAACAACTTTTCAGAGGAATACGTTAAAGGTGGATATTGCAACTGCACGTATCGTGTTTTGAATCGTTTACAAGGCCATCTTATAGAATTGTTTGAGTGTTTGTTTTGTCCGTAACATAATCGGGGTTTATTTACACCAGTCGTTGATATCGGTTTAATCGTATCTAGGCTTTACATCTTGGATGATGTCCTTTTACACAGATGAATGGTGTTTTTGTGCCTAAAGATATCATATTTAATGTTGACCCGTGTCAGCTCGCCAGACAACTTTTTTAGACATATAGTTATTAAGCGACATGTTTCTTTCTTGTGTAGAATATTTCAAAAGTGCACTGATAAACACATTTAGTATGATTATGTTGACAAGTCTTTAAAATATGTTTATGTAATTTAATACATTTCCGGCTTTCCTCTCTCCTGTTAATGGTTTTTCTCCTTTGCTGTTTCGTCACCATAATTGTGACACATTCTTATGGTGACACATTCTTATGGTGACACATGCTTCTTTTTAAACTGTGAAAAAGGTTGCCATACACCGGAATGACACGGAGGCATCGAAGCTCATTATATCGGGAGCACCTGTTTTCGCCTCTAGTTTTTATTAGAAGTTCGTGATGTTTCCATTTTTAGTTGATAAATGTATATTTGGTTAATTTGTCTGTGTACGTCCAACGTTTTCCTTTTGTTTGCCAATGTCCCTGGACTAACGGCTTTAGAATTTCGAATTTACTACTTTAGTACATGTACAACACATAAAGGGAGATAACGCTTCTAAATGTTACACTCTTATCCGTGTCAGGTATATAAGAGTATTGAAATCATATTATCTGGTAAAATAGGATTTATGATTAAATCAGTGGTGATAGGACACCTCATTATTTCTAACTATTGTCTTTTATCTTAATTTCAATCAAATATATTCTGCTGTATTTTACGAGTGACAAAAATTATTTGGATAATCATAGTTTTAATCACTCCAATATATACACAATTGGCATTGTTTCCCTTTCAATGACACTACTTGTGTTGTTGTTATTCATATGATATGCAAACAATGAATTCTGTGACGGCATATTTGAACGCATTATTCTGTTCATTCGTTGGAACATTCCATTTAACATAGGGTTGATAGTTTAAAACTAACAAAATGAAAAACTATTCAAGCAAATATCTATTTTCATAATGGTTAAAAGACACCTCATTGTTTTTTATCTTAATTTCAATAAAGTATATCCTGCTGTATTTTACAAATATTATTAGGATATCATAGTTTTAATGTCTTTACATCTATATATTAATGACTCCAATATATCAAATTATGTATAAGTATTATTCATCATACTACATGTATATAAGTTATGCAACATTATTAATGATGTTTAGTCATAGTTTATATCAACGGAAGTCAGGATACATATAATGGATAACCCGCTTGTAAATCATGTTGTAGTGCGTGCTGTTACATTGTGCGTGTGTGATAACACATCATGAAAATGTTCCTTGAGCTGATCCTAATACGATAGTTTCGTGCGCTGTTAGTCTCTTGGTAAATGGAGCATTGTTCTATTTCAACAACCTTAATGTAACGTACAGAGAGTGAATTATACAACAGCTTAAAGAGGTTTTTTTCATTTTATCTTCAATTTTTTTGGAATAACTATTGTATTGTTCGTATATGTAAAGAAGTATTTTGAAAAACCAAAACGATGATCTCAAACCGTAAGTTCTTGGACATGGGCAAACAAAAGGAAAACACGGGACGCACAGAGGATAAATAACCAAATATACATTTACTAACTAAAAATGGAAACATTACGAACTTCTATTAAAAATACTAGAAGCGAAACCAGGTGCTCGCGATATGGTAAGAGTTTCCTGTTACACATGTGTCACCCGCCGTGTGGCAACCCTTTCCACTGTTTTAAGAGAATTATACGTCATCATAAGAATATGTCACCGTTGTGTTGACAAAAGAGTAAAGGAGAAAACCATTAACAGGATAGTAATAGTAGTAGCAACATTATCATGAAAGCAGAGCGGTAACGATAGTGCGACGAGGCGTAAAATCCCCAATTACCGCATTCTTCATGTTATATGAGATTATATTATATAATCAAAGACAGACAGACGAACGGACTGACTGACTGACTTCCTAACAATTAAGAAAGGGGGTTGCTGAAATATGAAAGCTTTTATGTTGCATGACCCTCCGTTACTTGCATTGCCCTCAAAACTTGCATTGCTAAGTTACTATATGTCCTACCCTGCACTGTAACCATTGATTGTTGTTGTTTTTGATATTGTCGGTATTTGTTCAAAAAATGTACAAACTTATTTATTATTGAATTAAATTATCAGGGTTATCTTAACTAATCTTTTATTGTATGAAGTCATAACTTGCTTTTGGACGATGAACTCTTTTCATTATCTGCTTAAGGATATTGCATAATTTGCTCAGAAGGGATTTCGTCCTCGCATCTTACGCCTGGCTTAGAGCTTTCGCATAAATTTGTGTGGGTCATTTCAGTTTATCGTTTCAGGATTACTGTATACATTTATTGTAATATACATTCAGATATTGTTTACTTCATAATACTCTAAAATTTATGTTTATCTGTTTAACTTTTATCTTTATCGTTAGCGAGGTAAATATGGATTTCAGACCTGTTTGATTGGGCGTGATAACAAAACAATTTGCTTCGCTCAGTCACGACATATCAATTAGCTAGTCGACTGAACAACACCGGAAAACAGGCAACCAAAACGGGTGACGTATTTCAGTTTGACTAAAACTATGATCGACCACCATTACTCGCACGTATTGAATACAAAAAATGCAACCTGAAACATGCCTCCGATAAATGTGATATTTATAAGAGGAAGGAACCAAATCTCTGTGTGAATTACCCCGTCGCGAACCCCAGATCCATGTGCATATTCTTTATGAACAAATCAAATGATAAACTTTTGTTTCTGGTTTCGTGGTAACAAATGTTTCATAGAAATTGCAAATTTGCCCATTCTTTTTAGTGCGGATTGTGAAATCTGCTCAATTGTCCCCTGTTCGACCCTGCATTGATAGAGCGTCATCCAAGGTTGTGTCGATTTTTTTATTTTTTGAAAATCGTTTATTTTCATCATTTTTTTTCTAGGATTGAGAAATGTGTTTTAATTTGTACCAACATTTGGCGCTTAAAACGTTTCAAACAAGCAATGTACGTAGAAGAACAGGAATCGGTTGTTACATTGTAAGATAAAAATGTATGAAAATGTATTGGAATACATCTTAACACCTACATTTTCTTTTTGAAATTAATCACCAAGTAGAATCTTAAGATTTACAAAATGTGTATTCCATAGTCCACCTTTAACTGGTTAATCGGTAGAAACCCTACCTATAAATTTTATGGTACACACACAAACTAAGCGAAGATGGTAAAACATTTTGCTGTATAGGAAACTACAAACAAAATTATTGCAACAAATACGGTTTCCTTTATTCACCACTGAGTGTTTCTAAAACATACAATCTTCAAGAAAACTTAATTTGAAGTACAGTGCAACATGCTCCAGCGGCCACCTCTATAAAGAACGGTATAAGTGGCATCAACAGAACGAGATACATTGACAAACCAACAATAACTGCACCAAACAGTTAAGCACCAGAATGTAAGTAATTAAATTGACATCACAACAATCATCAAGATTAGTTATCCGTGCGGACCGACTTAGGGCGGTCACCCAGCACTAAATCAGGCAGCGTGGTTAAAGCGGTTAATAAGGCCTTCACCGTCACACTCCCCGCATGCCATCAGTACATAAGGACCACTAAAATCAGATCCCTTGAAGTCTAATTACACTGGTTGTTACCTGAATATAAAGACCACCTCCATATAAAGATCACTTTTTCTGATCTCTTGGGCGGTCTTTATAGACAAATTTTACTGTATATGTATTATTATTTATAAGCACAAAATATTCTTTATATTGCCCTACATTCTGGTCTAGTTAATCATGTTATTCAGGCTCAATTCGGTTGCAACCAAAGCATTGGTAAATCTCATAAAAAAGAACTGGTTGAGACAAATTGACCGGTTGCGACCGTTACAACCAAATCAAATTGACCAAATTTACATGTTGTGTCATATTTGTATGTTCTAGACGCGGTCAGGTGGCGCTACGATCAATTTCTGTCATTAACCTGGCGTTTGTTGTAGACACACCGTGAAACTTGTTCGACTGAAGCAGATTGGATGAATTCATATTGTCATAATCTTTTTAGGACAACTTCCATAAACGTATGTTAACTTAAAGACGTTATCAAAATCTTTATTCCTTACACTATTTGTACTTCCTTGTTATATACATATTATATTTTGGAGACTCCTTGTAACCTTCAGATGTTATTATTTTAACACAGGAATGTGAATATATGTCCCGAAAATGAGTTATGAGTTTATGTACTGAAACTGTAAATGTCTTTTTAAATAATTAAAATACAAATCCTAACCTTAACCGTACATAGTTGACAGAAAACCTATACACCCGTGTACACAATATGTTCATTGTTATCTGATATTACGATGAAGACACCTCTGAGTTAAACCACTAATACGTAACCGTTGTAAATATTGGCCGGGTAAAGGCAGACTGAGGCACGAACTCTCTGTGTTAGATGAACAAGTCCATGGATATATATCAGCATCAGCTAAATAAGGTAAGTGACATATGCTTGTTTTTTTAATAGGGAGTAACGATCGATTTCTTTCTGTATAATTTGTTATTCTATAGGGTCTATTTAGCCTTTATCTTACAGTTCAATTAAACAATTTAACACATTGTAAGTGGAAATAGAAAGTGAGAGCTGCTGATACTGCAACAGACAAATGTGGCAAAAAATGGTAAACATAGTGATCTTGGCAAATTCTATGGGCAGGTCATTCTGTTGTGGAAAAATGTGACAATACACCTTTTCACGGTTATTGCCGCCATCTTGGCCGTTATCAATGCAAACAACATGGCCGACGACGTAAACATACCTACGTGTGTATACTTTATAACAATGAGAATGATGTTTTGTATGACGTATTCTTTACTGACATGCGCCAGTTTATATCTTAAAAGCATTTAAACATTAATGTTAACAACAAACGTAAGTTTAAACAATATGTCAGAGCGTTTTAGTTTATAATATGAAGGTAGAACATACAAGACTGTCATGAGCAGTGTTCCCAGAAAATACACGAATTGTAGCGCTAAGTTAAATTTACAAGCTTGTAACTGTAGCAGGCTGTTGGTTATGATCAGTATCATTTTTAAATAGTTCAGGGACAGAATGTTGTCAAAAAGTCACATAAAAACAATGAAACATTGTACAAGGCACAATTCGTAGAGCTGCCCCCTGATATTGTAACTGACAGTTATGTATATAAAAATTTAGGTTATGCTCTGGCTGCAGCATTATGCTGAACATTAACACAGCATCATTGTTATACAAAGCCTTTTGTGGATAACAACTAGAAGTTGCAGGCATTTTAAAAGAGCAAAAAGCTAAACAAATTATACATATAAATTTGAATGAAATAAACAGTCCATGTGCTTAATCTGGTGGACCTCCTCTTAGACTTAAAGAATGGCATAACCTAATTAACCATATTTTTTAGTGTATTATAAAGCCAGGTAAATGGTAGTCAGATAAGACATCAATATCACATCAAAATGAAGTTGGATTATTTCTTCAAAGTTTTGGAAAAGGCAAACACATCAAACTCTTTGAACATTTGGATCTTGAGCCCTTCAACAGCTCTATAAATATGTGAAACTATTGATACACACCTTTTTCACTGGTAATGTTAATAATCTTGTGAGGAATTGCAGCCACATTGGGGTATGAATTAGCAGATACAGAGGGGTACACACCCTCTCCCGTCAAAGTCCCATTATAAATGTGTTAACATCAACCATATTTTTACTTTAAAAAACACGCGAGTTCATTTAGGTTTTGTGTCGCCTCTCTAAGGCCGCCCCTAAACTGACATCAAGGATCCTAACTATTATATACATCAAACGGCTATTTGTCAATTACGTACAATAATTTTTTCCTTAAAAGGTTTAGTAGATATGATGAATATAGATACAATTCCTTAGTGATTGAAGGAACAATAGTTTGTTTAGGTAGCCTTTGTTAGCAAATTTGGTTAAATGTTTTCAATATGTATGTGTAATATACAGTTTTCCCTGGCATAATTAATATCTTGCGCACAAACGATCTTGTACATTAACAGAACAGCCCAATGATAATGCTCGTCATATCTTACCAATTTGACATTTTGTGTCTTGAAATTAAATTAACCTGAGTAAATCTCAAAGAATCAAGTCAGTTTGTACAACAAAAGTAAAAACAGTACCACAATTGATTAATGTAGATACATTGCATATAAAACGGTTTCAGAATAATGAAGATTTTCCATTCAGTACTCTTATTATTCACAGTTCAGTTTTAGTATATGTCTTTCGTTATGAAATACTGAACATGTATTCAGAAAATGAGCAAAACTCGTCATTTTCAAAACAAGGACTGTCAGACTTACAAATTTACAATGCATCCGGATCCTTACTTCGTTATTTTTTACCATTGAAATCTTGCTCGAATTTCACTTGGCATTTTCTCGTTTTATAAATGTATCCTACATACCGAAGATTTTCCTACAGTTTTGAGAATTAAATTTTTCCATAACAGTATATTATATTATATTAAATTAGGGTTTAACGTCACGTCCAGAATATTTCACCGATATAGCGACAAAAGACTAAAGGAGAAAAACCAAAAGATAGGACAG
>JAUMGZ010032528.1:0-19573 GCA_032359645.1 Pododesmus macrochisma | reverse complement strand
TATACTGACCTGTGTTGTTTGTGGGATCAGCTTTAACTATCTGTGGTATCCCTTGTATATAACCAGATGGTAGGGCATTCCTAGGGAGGACCTCGTCTGCATCGGGACCCCACTCTGATTCACTAGTATTGGTAGTGTTACTATACTGTCGTCTATGGCCTCTCACAGGGAGATTATTCACACCTAAATAGTAGCCCCTATCCGGACTATCGTCAGTGTTATCATCCGTAGAACACATTGAGGACCCGTGTGAGCTATACGATGCTGGCAAACTTAGGGTGCTAGTTTGACCTGATTGGTTATAATCGTCAAGAACAGAACTTTTTCTCCGAAAGCTTTCCAGAAAGTTGTCAATATCCTGCTCAATCTTTGCAACTTGTCCTGTAATTTTGGATCCATTGTTACTGGTGACAATAGGCTCATTTATTTTGGGTCCATGACCACTTGCAGAGTTTGTCCTTGAGACCCTAATTGGACTATGAGGCCCTGTGACAAGAGTTCCTGTAAGTTTGCTTCCATGATTACTCGGAATTGGGGACCTTGATATTCTAGGACTTTGATTACTTGGAACTGGAGATCTAGAAACTCTTTGGTTTGCAGTTTGTGGTCCTGCTACAGCTGCCCTTTGACTTTCTGCCACTGTAGACTTATTTATTTTAGGACTCAGATTGCTTTCTTCTTGACCACTGAGTGTTACTCCTGTGTGGTTGGGGTCATTAGACCCTTCAGTTTTAGAACTTCGAGATCTATGATGACCCACTTCCTGGTCATGTGATCTTCGAGCTCTGGATCTGTGGTTACTACTATCTTCAGTTTTACCACTTCTGGAGACATGATTACCGACTTCTTGATCTTGTAAGCCAGGAAATCTTTTACTCTGTTGAGTTGCAGCTTCATTCAATCCCACTTTTCTAGGGCTCTGTTGACTTTCTTTGTGTGGATCTTTATTTCTTGGACTTTGGTCTATATTCTCATGTAAGCCTGCATGTTTAGGGCTTTGATGTACATTTTCGTTTGACCCTGCATTTCTGGGATGACTTTGGTGTACATTTTCGTGTGACCCTATATTTCTGGAACGACTTTGGTGTATATTTTCTTGTGACCCTGCATTTCTAGGACGGCTTTGGTGTATATTTTCGCGCGACCCTGCATTTCTGGGACTGTGGTGTAAATTTTCACGTGAACCTGTACTCCTAGGACCACGTTGAATGGCTTCACGCGTCACTGGTGAACTGGGACCATGTAGATGACTTGTCACTGGAGAACCAGAAATTCTAGAACTGTGTCTCCCTGAAGCATCAGGTCCAATAGTTCTGTGTCCATAATGACCTGCTACAGGAGATCCAGTCAAAATTCTTGGTCCACGATTCTCCACCACATTTGACTTCTTCAATCTAACATCTACAGCAGCCATATTACTTGTCACCCAAAAACAATCAAGGATTGAAGAGCTTCTCCTTACAGTACATTGCACTGAATATGATGTTACCTTACATACTATACAAGTGTATCATAATAAAGTTCCATTTACTAACAGAATAAAACAAGTATTCAGTTTCTAGTACTAAGCTGACATAACTTTCATGAAATGAAAGCAACATTTTTTTTTATTCTATCATTAACTGGGTGTAGTTAATATCCATTGTAAGATCACACTATTTGACTGACAATCAATGGTAAAAAATAATTCAGTTGAAAGAAGTGGTTTACATATGTTTTTCAGATTCGATCTCTGACCTTTGTCTGTTGTCTATTACAATTAAGTCTTTAAAGGAAACTGAAAGTAGGACCAGTGTTCTGTGCATGTCGGAGCATGTAACAACCGGATTGTGTAATTGATTGTATTTAGTACAATTATAATCTAAAATAAATAATATTCACCAAAAAGAAATTCTCGTAAACACGATCAGCAAATCAACAACACACTTCACATCCGTGTTTTAAAATGTTGCTTTAGAAATATATCTTGATGTTTGATTTTCACTTTCAAGGTCACTTTGACTGTATAATATCCTTATGTAATCTATAACAGCCATAACATTGATTTGCTAATTGTCAATACGTACTAACCTCCTACAGTAACATAATCCTTATCATTTAGTGCACAAACACTCCTCAATAACATCCAAATGGGCACTATACATCGATGTACTATAATGTGTAACAATTGTTTTTTTTAGTGTTATAATTAATCCACCTCCTCTCAACCAATATCAACAACGTCCTCCATGTACATGTTTACATATTCTGTGCATCTCTTTGACATAATTTGCATTAAACTATAGTCCTCTCCTGCGAAATAACTTCTGCACACACATTACATCACGATATCAGTATAAATATTAAACACACTGTGCAGTCACTGAAAACTACGACCACTGATGAAAACATGCAAAGACAAAAATGTTGTTACAGTGTGTGTATTGATTCCATGAATGAGAATTCTACTTGCCAATTGTGAGCAAATGTCAGTCATATTTCTGCTCTAGGTTTCCGATGCATTATCGTGATAGTAGTTACGTACTTGTATCAGTGATTAGATAATTAATTGTAGAAAGCCATCAACCTTCATTAATTAGATTTACACCATTCATGTTTAAGTCGAGACGTGCTAGAGATTTACATATCTATTATGTTTTCACTGCCTCGAACATTCCCATCCTATTGTCAGTTCAAGCTGTCCATTGAATGCTACTCATGTTTTGCTAAAAATAACCGCCTTTTTATAAAACCAATACGGATTACTTCAAAACAGAATTGATATCAAAGATAAATGTCATAAGCAGAATAAGCAGCGTAATTCCATCAAAGGTGTCTTTTATCAACACTTTGTTTTATTTGTTAGTTAGAAATGAAGATATATGTCATGCATCAGTAGTTCCTTTTTACCATTGAAGTCAGCACTTTTGTAGACTTATTAATACAGTAGGCACACAAACATGAAGAGTTAAGCTTGACACAGACAACATCCTGCATACATCCCAATCTATACAATAAGATTTCCCTTGTCAGTCGCTGCTGAGTCTGAGTGGGTTTCGGTCACATAAATCAGCTCTCCGATTCCTTCCACCATATATGGTGAATCTCATAAGAATTTAGCCGGAGATAATAAGAGTTAAATGCCTCATCCAGAGATCCGCAGCTTCCCTGCTAGTCGTGTTTACAACTTATTCCAGCTTATATACATAATAAGATTAATGGCAACAAACTATAACACGATTCAGCCTACAGGATAACGGTCATTCCGTCTTCTCAGCAATATCACACACGGTAAATGATTGTGTTTTCGCAAACAATTATGTCCCAGTTCAAATAGTATTGGACACAATACAGCATAATTCAAATTGATTACCTATGCATTATTTCATTGTTTTGCAAAACAAACATCCATCAAATCTTACATACCTCCAGTTTTATGTATCTTAGACTTGTCTTTGAATAATTAATGAAACAAGTTAGTAAAAGTCTCAGAAATTCCACAGTTTGAACAGATATTAAAGATAAAATTGTCAAAGAAGAATTGGTTAATTGTTAGATACAATATGGTACTTTCATGTCTGATGAAGTAATTTAACAGCACTTAGTGTGAATTGACCAATCTGGTTTTAAAACATTCTGTGAGGTAGATCTAGTCAAACAGGACTAGTCAAACAGGACAATTAAAATTATATAACTAGTAACAAAGAACTACTGTAGTACCTAAGTCTAGTCAACAAAATCTAGTCACAGAGAACTAGGCACAGAAAACTAAATGTCACACAGAACTTCACAAAACTATAATAGTCCAACAGAACCACATGAATCTAATCTGACAGAACCAGTCACATAGAACTATTTAAATAGATGTTCAGTCACATAGAATTGTCACATAGAACAAGTCACATAGAACATTAGTCACTGAACTTATAAGTGAAACAGAATGTCAAATAGAGCTTAAAGTCACATACAACTATGTAGTGACACCAAAACACTATAGTCACACAGAACTAGTCAAACATAATTAGTCACTGTCACTAAGTTTACATTGATCTTCTCATGTTTAGATATCCTGGATTATTCGTCTGCAGATCAGACAAGATCTCTATTTGTGCAATTAATTAGTGGCATATTTACTATGTCAATATTGTTCTGACACATGCTATGTCATTTAAGAGTTCACAGGTAACACTATATGTGTTGTAATTAAGATGCTGTAATTTAGAACAATAAACAAGATCTCATGTAAACTGATTATTTCAAAATTGATGATTGCAGTTTAAATAAAGCCCCACTAAAAATTAAGCTTCCAGTCAAGCATCAATATTTCCGATCAGTTTATTCTATTGAGTTTTCCAAACAGCATCCTTAAACATACATCCCTGTATAATTACTTCACATCTTAAGCTGCTGTTGATGATGCTGAAGCTGATATAACTGTATCACATCCAAGCATCAGTTTACTTTAAAACACACAAACTAATTAACATCATATTGCTCAGTTTCCAGGTACGCTGTAATCACTGAATCACAGGTAAAATGCCTTGTGGTATAACACCTGTACCCACAGAGTGAGTCAGTCCTGCTGTACATGCGAAGGTTAGTCAGGTATGCAGGCTGTCGCTACAATCAATATCTACTACCTATATTCACAACAAAAACAAACTCCTGCTTTTCAAACAGTTCATACTTTATTGTGCATCAATATGAAATGAGTTCAGAGTTCTCACATCAGGCATCGTACATGCACCAGAATCGTGGACTGTTCTGTCAATCAGATCCTTGTTTGTTTGTTTGTCTGTTATAGTGGGGCTTAATATCATTTGCACCAGAAATGTGAAGTATTTAGTTAACTTGTTTGTTTGTTTGTTATAGTGGGGCTTAATATCGTTTGCACCAGAATTGTGAAGTATTAAGTTAATGTGTGATCGTTGTTTGTTTGTTTATTATAGTGGGGCTTAATATTATTTGCACCAGAACCATGAACTATTCAATCAATCAGATCCTTGTTTGTTTGTTTGTTTGTTTGTTGGTTTGTGGAGGTTAATGTCTCTTTATCACAGTGTAGGTCATGTTTTTTTGTTTTATTGGGGTTTAACACCCCTTTAACTAATGCATAGGTCATATTGAGACAGTGTCTGCTTGTGACAGTGCACACTTATGATGACTTTAAAGTGCCACAGACACACTGACATGATGCTTCACTGGGTCATAGTATCCTGACATCAAGCCTTCTCCTACCCAGAAATGCTGAGCACTTATATGTAGCAGGGAGCGAAAAGATTGTCTTAGTTCCCATCTGGGATTCTAACACAGCCTACCAGCATGAAGCAAATGCTCTACCTCAGAGCCACCGTGCTGGTAGTGTAGGTCATACCAGGATGGTGTCTGCTTTATAATAACAGTGTGAGCTAATGTGACTGCCTTATAGGGCTGTCTCAATGAAATATCACATTCCAAACACATTGACATAATTCTTAATTCTTTCACGTTATTCTTACACTGGGCTAACCACTCATTGTGCTAACTTTATGCCTTTTACCAGACAAGAAAGCCACAAGACCACACAGTTCTGGATACTTGGGTGAATGCCAACTTCAGATTTCAAATGTTGGTCCAAGATTACTAGGTTGACGCCATGCACTGCATATTAAAGTCAGTTAACTAATTCAAGCTTCCTCTGGTGATTGGGTACAATATAATGTCATCTTCCTATGGTGAGTTTTACGACTCTGTCAAGAGATATATAACTTTCAAAAGGCAGTGATTTATTCCTGCAGTTCACTTTACTGTTTGATTTTCTGAGTTTTCCCAGATGAAGCCGGTCCTACGGGAGATGTGAAGTGCTGATTCTTAGAGAGCACACAGAGATGTGATCAATACATAGAATAGTAATAAGACAGAACATTAACACACTCCTTCTATCACAAAACATAATCATATATAGCAACACATTAGTACCTTAAGTTCTCTATTAGCACAAAATGTCAATTCAGAAATAATTGCAACACAACATTTTAACCCAGAAATTACCCTTATATCAGAAACTTAAATTCAAAGATAACTGCAGATTGAAGAAAAACAGCTTTTATCAATATACAATAAGTCATGTATCAACAAAGTATGACAACATGAATAATTTCTTCAACACAACATAATTCAAATCATTCCACTTCCAGATAAAACATCTTTCAGCAGCTATATACCGCCATGGTAGCTGTAAGAGGAAGAGTGTTTGATTGGGAGTCGCAGAGGTTCAATTAATCCCCAGCTGTATCAAATCTAAGATGTTGAATAGCTTCTACTAAGAACTCAGTATATCTGGGTAGGGGAAGGACTCGTTAGCTTGGTTTCAGGATAATGTGACCAAGAGAAGTATCATGTCAATGTGGCATGATATTTCATTGCAACAGGACTATAAAGTCCCCATCAGTGCATACTGTCACAAGCAGACACTGTCTCATTATGGTGTAAGCATGAGTTGTAAGGAACTTAACTAAACCCCAATAAAACAAACAATCTCTGAACAGGACTGGACTAGTCTAGAATGGCCATATTATAGACCGAAGAATTAGATCAAAATTGCTCTACAATTAATCAAAGATAATCTAATAATGTAAATGTGGGTGAGCAAACAGAATTGCTTCTGTAACATTTTTCATTACAAGAAATTCTATCCTCTTTTAACAGCATCTTCAATTGATTATTTTGCACTATAGTTACGAGAACTGCACAGAAATACAATATTCAGTGGAATTTATGTCACATACTTCAGATGTTTTGTTGACTTCATTCAGCAAATTAATGATTTGTTTAAAGATTCAATGCGATTACATGGCTGGTTTGAATTTATGCACCAGTGTATCTATACGGCACTCGATTATACATTCAATTTACATGAAACACAACATGTATTTGCTATAATATGAACAGACAATGTAGATCTCACATGTCTGCATATTTACATAAAATTAACAATTCTAAAACATGCTGACAAAGTTATATTTAAAAATAACACTATATCATCAATAAGCAAACAGCTATAAATTTGTGGATTGCAGAGAGTATGTATGAAGAGTCAGATGCACTATGAAAACAGTAATAGACTGTGCCAAATTAATACTCCACTGAACTTATAGAAGCACTGATAAAAACTCCATCAATGTGATACAACAGATGATGTGACTAATGTGATACAAGATCATGTGACCAATGTGATACAACAGATTATGTGACTAATGTGATACAAGATCATGTGACTAATGTGATACAAGATCATGTGACCAATGTGATACAAGATCATGTGACCAATGTGATACAACAGATTATGTGACCAATGTAATACAACAGATCATGTGACCAATGTAATACAAGATCATGTGAACAATGTGATACAAGATCATGTGACCAATGTGATACAACAGATTATGTGACCAATGTAATACAAGATCATGTGACCAATGCAATAAGACAGATCATGTGACCAATGTAATACAAGGTCATGTGACCATAATGGAACAACAGATTATGTGACCAATGTGATACAAGATCATGTGACCAATGTAATACAAGGTCATGTGACCATAATGGAACAACAGATCATGTAACCAATGTTATACAAGATCATGTGACCAATGTAATACAACAGATCATGTGACCAATGTAATACAAGATCATGTGACCAATGTAATACAACAGATCATATGACCAATGTAATACAAGATCATGTGACCAATGTTATACAAGATCATGTGACCAATGCAATACAACAGATCATGTGACCAATGTAATACAACAGATCATGTGACCAATGTAATACAACGTATCATGTGATCATGTGATCATAGTGATACAACAGATCATGTGACCAATGTAATACAACATATCATGTGATCATAGTTATACAACAGATCATGTGACCAATGTAATACAAGATCATGTGACCATCATAAGTGATACAACAGATCATGTGACCAATGTAATACAAGATCATGTGACCAATATTATACAACAGATCTTGTGAATAATGTTATGTGAATAACAATATGTGAAGTAAACCAATCAAACAGCACATTTCAAATGAAAAAGTGTTAGTAATATCAATTATTTCAAAGATCAATCTTTTGCTACATTATTACAGTTCCTTGGATGAGACAAGTAGCTCTCTGTGTCCATTAGATTTTAACAGCACAGTACTGATCAGTAAGTCAATGCCTGTGATCAATCAAATGTGACACATGTATGTCTTAATCATCACTTTACTTACTTTTAATTCAAAAATTATATCAGCTAGGCTTTGACTTTTCAGTATATAATGGACAGACTATTTTACATGAATTTTCTTGGAACAAGTTCAATTTATAAGCAGCCTTTGAGTAAGATGAAGACATTAGATCTCCTCTCCACAAGAAAACTGGACACAGGGTCGTGCAATACTGCATGATTACAATATAATTAATGATTTTTCTTAATGCAATGCAGTCATAGTTAAACATAAAAGAATTTGTTGGATTATGTGTTACTTTAAAAATGTCAAAAGTGGGCTTACTTTATTATGCAAACTCAAAATAACATGAAACTTTAATGCTTTTGGAGTTATCTCCCTCTACACAGGTAACTTACTGTAGGTTGTCATTAACATTCCAGTAATAACTTTGAATCACTACACAAAAAACAAATATACAGTATACATGGAAGCTTTCACAGCGTATGATACATGAAGGGCTATAAATTGTAAAAACTCAAGTAGCATGCAGGTATTGAACAAATAATTACTCACACAGACACTCGTATCATTGCTATATATATAAGGGAGCGGTCACTTGTTGATGTGTTAGTCAACATAGTTTCACTTCCTTACAAGTTTTTACATCCTATATGGTAAACATAGTTTATTCAGCCTTTGAATAATGCATGTGAAAATTGTTCTTTTTGCCCTTATACCTGTGCATATATTTTGATACCAGTTGTATCATTAATGTAATGTGTCATTCTAATGTAGTGTCCATGTGAGTTTTATCTTGGGTATGTTAAAATCTTCAGTATATATGCAGGTTTTAGGTTTGAAAATATTAAACTGTTTTCGAAATTGTTAAATGCTTTGAAACAGGTATGCAATGTGTGTATTAACTTTGTGCAGCTGCAAGAGTCATTGAGCAGTATAAATGTTCAGTGTGTGTATGAACTTCGACCTTATAAAATGTATACACTCAAGTGAACATACACTTGAAAGATAACAGATAAACCAATTTATACCTGTTTATTTTAAGTACAGCCTAATTACTATTCACAATAACTAAAAAAATTTAAAAGTTTAAGTATATAGCCTTATTATTAACTTCAATATCCGTGTAAAATCCTTTGATAAAATCATTACCATACAACATTTTTCTAACCATCTTGACAAATAATAACTGACCCCCACTGCTACAGTTTAATACCAACATGCATGTAATTTAAAAACATCTTCTTTTCAACCACTAGTAATATTTGTTCTAATATTGTTAACGATTACTTTTCTAACAATATCATGAAAAAAACTAAATTATTTTATTGTGTATAACAGTATCTGTGAGTGCCTGACTCTAAAATGAGCAGTTCAAAATACTTAAAAAGTATGTAAGCTGATTAATTCTTAATGAGGTCCTACCTTGTATTTGTGAGTCCATTGTTTGGTCCTGTGAGCTACATTGAAGTTGTGTGTAATATTTTGTGATGTAATGTACAATCAATCAGCTGTGTAATGTATATTTACATCCATGATAAAACCTGACTCACGTATAATATTACTCCTCGATAGCCTTAATCATACTACAAACAGTGATAAGGAACTTTATCTTCACAAAACTCCAGACCGGTGTAGGCTATACATAATTAAATATTCAGTAAATCTTCAAACTGTTTCTAAATCCTTTTCATTTCAAGTTTATTTTCATGTTAAAAATTAAAGTGAGTAACATGTATATTTGCCTTTATCTTATGCAAACTTTTCTGTTCAATTGACTCCATAGATTTGAACTGAAATATATACATTTACCAAATATAGTAGTAATGATGATATGGACCGATGTAAACTCTGAAGGTTTGTTTACATTCTATCGCCTAATAAATAATACTGTCAAATGTTTACTGATAATAAACTTTCATCTCATCAAATGGTAGAGCAACAGGTCGCCAGAGGTGTTCCAACTGTCAGACCATAGTTAACTTAATAAATAGTTGAGAATTGTAAGATCACTTTTTATAGCAATACTAAAAGTTCTTTGTATCAGATTAAATATCTCAGGTGAACCAAAAAACTTTTAATTGAAAACACAACACCAAAGACAAACTGGCTATGAAGGTGGTTTGTTGAAGAGCAGGGGAGTCAACTCTTGAAATGATAACTAGCTTTTATATTTATTATGGGGGTTTTAGCTTTCCAAGCTTTTTCTCAAATATAATAAAAATTGACATGTTTGTACTATTGGGGTTTGGAAGAATGTTAGCAAAATTTACTCAAATAATGTATTTATTGACCAAAAACTATTTCCTATGTCCTTACAGTACATTTTTTTATGTTTCATTATAGAACTACACTCAAAGTAAATTGTGTACACGTGTCGAACATGTTCTATTACATATTTCCATTTACATTATCAGTGATGCTATCCTTGGACATGTACATAATTTAAAATAAGAAATATATTCTTCCTTCCAGGAAACATACGAAATGTGATTAAAAAATAGAAAACTTAAACAATATCACATGGAAATTACCAAAAGATTGTTTCTATTCAAAGACTTCTGATCTCTCCATCAAAACATTAAAAGTCTTCATTGTTTCCCAATAAAAAAACCAATTCCAAGGTTGACTTGAATCCAACCAATGAAAACATAGATACTGTGCAGTAACAAATTTAAGTATATATTCCTATTTTATTTAACAGTGCATGGCCAGTGACCGAACACCTTAATACCGAAAATTAATAGGGCTCTTCCTTTCCTTACCAATATACAAAATTTGGTTGAAAGACAATCTACCAAGTTTGGCTCTAATTTACCAAAAGAACCAAAATATCACATGAAAACCAACTCAATGGCATATTAAGTAACAGTGTAACATTGACTTTGAAGTTTAAATCCCAAAATTAATAGGGTTCAATATTATTTTTAATGAATTGTAAACGGCAGATTTAGACAGAGAACCTATTAGTTACCGGTATTGGGATCTGCATGATGAGAATACATAATTAGTTGCAAGATCATACACACATGCATGTGTGTCTATAACGGTATATCTGATTCACTCCTATTTTAAAATCAATATTTTGTAGTACATAGCGCCAACATCTGTTACATGTTTACTTTAGTTTTCCAATTAATCATTTCACATAAATATCTTCTGTTGACCACAGATTTAAAATCAGAATTGCTAACTGTAATAACAGAAGAGTATGTGTAAACTGACAGAGTTGTCTCCCCTGCTCTTCAAACACTTTTACAGAAGATTTAGTATGATAGATATGCCCATTACAATAAAACATGAATGATACGTCTATGATAGATAATGAAGAAGGCAAACATCACATTTCTTGAATTTTAACACTCATTCTCGAGCTCACTGTAATAATTTTCTAAACTTTGCTTTGAAGTTTAAAACAATCAGTTTTCATGAAGTGTTTGATTATATACAGTGCCTAGCCATTGAAAAGTATGCAGTTAATGTTTTCTCCATCGACTTCTATGTTAATTTACAATTTTTGTAATTATGATTAAAAATCAAATTTTAAACAAATATTTGTGAAGTTTTCACCAGTTTGTGTTAAAAATAATAAGGTTTAATACTTTATACATTGCATTGTGCTACAATGTGCAATTTATGAGATAACATTGTTGGAAATTGTTTTAGAGGTTTTTTTAGCTCAATTCCACAAATTTTAGTAATGTTGTAAAGTGAAAATGAATTTTACAAACTTAACTTTGTGTTGTATACTCTCGTTTTCTATTTGTGGTAAAAACTTTGTCAAAATCTGTTCAAAATTCAATTTTTAATAATAATTACAATATTGTTAACTAATATAGAAGTCTATAGAGAAAACTCTAAATGCTAATTTTATCAAGTGCCAGGTATTATATATATAACATAAATACAAACTTCTCACATAAACTTAAATATAATATTTACTACATTGTACCCATCCCATAATTTTTTTTCAAAAATATTAGTAATCGAACGATTTGATGACCGGTAATAATCCTTTCTTAAAATAATATTTTCATCCTTATTAGATCTAGGGTACCTGCGCATGAGATAGAAAAGTTGTATTTTACCACATGTCAATAATACTGTGCCCTGGGATATGACAGGTTACATTGTACCTGCAGACCTATATATAAACTACAATAATATCTAATGTACTGTCAACACCTGAGGCTGCAGGTCTGTACAGTTATAAACAGATAGAACAAGATGATAGCCTGGAGTTCATACCAAAATCATAAATAAACAAAGATTCATAAACATGTGTCTATATATCGAAGTATGCAAAACAATTGTTTGTTTCTTTTATGTAATTATAGTGATATAAGTTATGTGTTATCATATTTTGAAATCAATTAACTTCAAAATTTATAACAAATATCTACAATATGTCATTTAAATTAATCAACCATTTTAGTTAACAAAGTAATTAAAGTCAACACAGATACACAATTTGTAACTACAATGTAGGTTTATCTTGAAAACAGGTAAATTAATGTACACATCAGGAGATTGTTTTTCCCTGTCTGATGTTATAAATTGATACAATGATAAATGATCTATAATATGCAAGAGAAATAAATACAAACACGTGTTGCGGCTATAAATTATTGATTATTAAAACATTATGCTCTGATATAAGATAATGATTATATATATATTATGAATGACACCAGTTATAATATATAATTGATTGGCTATACAATCTTTGTCTGCTGATGATGCTGATCAATAACTATATATTACCTGGCATGACCAACTAATCATATTTCCAGCAGCGGTACCCAGATACAGATTTATCATTATTTTATAAATAGAACTCAATGATATCACAACCCATTAAAAATGACAGCAGAGTGAAGCAGACTTAAAAACGTTGTTCAACACAACAACTTGAGATTTGTCCACAAATAACACACCTGAGTATAAGGTGTCAGATCAAATTGAAGGTAATTAGAATGTGTCACATGCTACTATCATACAGTATACAAACATGTACATGTTATAATTAATTAGCAAACGACACCATGCTTAAATCTAGAACTTCTTTTAAATAAATAAAAAGTTGTAAATTTCAGTACTCACCAAATCCGAGTAACTGTGTTTTTGTTTATCACCTTACGACTGATGAATCTTGATGGAATTTCAACTTCCGCCATTACTTGATGATGTTACGTTTTCCATTCCAGTTGATGTAAGTCGGCACACCTGAGATTTGTAAACACAGACACGTGTACTTATTAAACGTTCAACTCAATCTTAAAACAATTTAAAAATAGATTTGTGAAGAGATCAAGTTCAAGTTGGTGACAACAACGTGTACATTCGATATTATTCTTTAGATGTCACACCTGTAAGCTTATGTCAAAGGTAATGTTAGGTCAGAGGTCAACAATCTATCCCAGAGTTCTTATGTTGCCAAGGCGCCATATTGGATGTTTTCATTTCTAAACGTGTGTGAGGTAAACATCAACAATGGCGGATGCAGTTGTAGAACAACCACCTCAACCTGAAAAGGTTGCAGAGAATACATACGTTATTCGACCTAATTTTCAACACAAGTAAGAAATCAACTTTGAATAGAAGAATAATCTTCGAGATCAGTATTGAATCGAAGTAGACACGGTTTGAAGAGCTAAGCCGGTTTCTCTCTTCATTGAAGAGATGGTGCCAGTAGGGGAAACTGAGGACATCTCAGATAAATACTTTGTTAGATTTATCGTTAAGTTGGTTTCTGCTACATTAAAATGTTTTATTTGACTGTTAAAACTGATTTTCGGGAAACCATTGAAATGGTGCCCGAAGGATGATAATTCCTGTTTTGAGAGTTGCCTCCCTTTGGTCATGTTTTTTCTTCTGCAGCATTAATATTGAAAATAAAATCAACAGCATAATTGGTTCCCTTTGGGAGAAAGTGACTGTCAGCATTTATATCATGTGTCACGATGCATATGGTGCAGTCCCGTATCTCTACACTCTTAAACTTTAAAATCCAATAGGTGCAAGCCCTGACAAAGAGTTTCAATTTTCTCAAGATATATCAATAAATTTAAAACATGTACGATGGTGTGTTGTAAATATGCGCACCTAAGCCCAGTAATTTATCATGCAAGCCCAGAAATAAACAGGAATGAATAACAATAAATGCTGTATAAAGTAAGTAAAAAATTGTTTACGTTAGAACAACTACTTATCAATACAGGGACATTTATAAATACTCATGATCTACTGTTTTTCAAGATGTTGATGCCCATGCATGTTGCAATTGTGCGCATGTCTGTCAAAGGGTTTTTCAAACTGCAATCTCATTTTATTATTTGCAAAGGAATTTGTTATACAGTGTGTCTAGGGTAGCCCAATGACGAAAATAATAACTTTTTTCAGGATTTTCTTAGTTGATTGACAGGAGTTGGGACTTGCCAGCAAAGTTCATGTGCTATTGTTAACATGTGTAAATATATTGTTCAAATGGACAATCTGAGCTATCTATGGTTCATTATGTATTTAAATTGTGACACGACTGTTATGCAGGAAATACAACACCAGTACTTATTTAGGGGTCTTAGTTTAACCTTGGAAACATTTCGAGTTAATTTTCTATGGAAATGACATAATTTTTGTGTTGCACACAATTGCAACAACTGGCTATACAAATGTACATACCTTTGGATTTCTGAAAGTTATAGTTACCACAAGGGAGGTTGGTATGGAAATGGGTCACCCCCTCTTTTCCATTAACAATTATATATTTGTTCCCTAACATTGTGCAATAATATGAAAATCTGCAAAAAATACGGCTACATGTATAAACAAAACCACATTTCAGTTGAAAATTTCTTTAATACCGGTAATAAGACTGTTAATAAACAGTAAGGCCCTCAAAGTAAAAATCGACTGCATTGTTGATTTTCTTTATTTAATTATAGACAAAATTATCACATTTGATATGTACGTGTATGTTAGCTCAATATTAGCTCTGGGTTTTTGGCCATATCTGAATAGTGGCTGCAGTATATCATTGTCTTGAGCAAGAAATTACACAACATTAAATGGAATTACATGTTCTTGTTAATTTGTAAAACTTCATGTCGAGCTATTAAGGAAAAAATCAATTATCGCCATCTAGAAAAAAAGCATGTCTTGCTAAATTTAGAACTTTATCATTTTTTTTATAAATATTTAGATGTAAAACTTAAATCAGAATATTTTTTTCTAAAAAAGAATGTGTTACAAATAAAAAAGGAAGGAAGAACTGATTTATACATATTCAAAACAAATTTATATGTAATACTTATCTATTTTACAAATTAATCATCTTAATCTTAGTGTGTCTTGTTAGCTAATCCAAAAATCAGTAATTATTTATTGATCATGATCTGATATTTTAATTTAAGTAATTTTCTTCTTTTGTTTCCAAAAAAATCAGCAAAGTTGATTTATTAAAATTTATAATTCTGTTTACTTTTTATCTTAAAATTTGGAACACAGTAGTCATTATTTCAATA
The DNA here is from genome assembly GCA_032359645.1 of Pododesmus macrochisma. Lineage (NCBI taxonomy): Eukaryota > Metazoa > Mollusca > Bivalvia > Pectinida > Anomiidae > Pododesmus > Pododesmus macrochisma. The sequence goes on along the minus strand of JAUMGZ010032528.1, from coordinate 3,850 downwards.
GACAATATTGAATATACAAAGAATTCAGAAGTAACAATATTAATATCCATGTAATGTGTCACATTCACATTTTTCCTGAATATTTTGATTCTGTTTATTTCATGTGTCAGTTAATCATAACTATTCTCCACAAGCTCTACTTGTACACTGTGAAAACATCGTTATTGTAAACAGTTAAATAGTTCTTCCCACTGATATAGTAATAACATAAGTTTTGAGTATTATAAGATGATATAATTCATAATCTTATATAAGTGGCTGGCATTCATGGGACATGGGACATGGTCCTTTTTGCCAATTAACCCATACAGAACAGAATAGTCACAATATATGTCAACAAAAACCAAGAAAGCAGTATCAGCATGATGTGCAATAAAGTTGAACCTGCAATCAAGCTGACCGGCAAACCTGTCAATCAAACCGATGTTGTTCACACAAGTTTGCTCTTATGTTGCAACTGTTACCCAAGCACACTCTTAGTCCTCAGTTATGGCTTACATAATAATCCACTCGGAATGCCTTCTAATCAACAAGCTTTGCAATAATTAACATCTCTAGCTGACCTGTAGGCTATTTTGTCAGGTGTATACATACAAAGCACATGACTTCTGGTCGAGGTCGCTTATGTAAATTACTTTCGCTTTCCTACTGCTTTAATACAGAAAAATCTTGCGCCAAAATTATCGCTAAAAGTATTTTTCATGCGTCAAACTTCATTTAAAATCGCCAATGGCACAAATGGCAATGGGGAGCGACACATTACTGTTTCCAGTGGTAATTATAATTTAGGATTATTATATTAGAATATGCCAAATTTGAAAAACAGAAATTATAAACACCCCATGTTCCAGTTGCACAGAGACAATAGTGTGAAAAAATAAGATACATGTATACCATAAATACAATGTAATACAAAATATTTGTGTAACACTTTTATGTACTTAAGCTTTCCATTGCTGTACATTAACTAGAAATATGCTGAAATGAAATTTGCAGTGTCTGCATGCATATATAGACAGAATGAAATATGACACCATTGTCTTACATTATTGTTGCATAATGAATCAATAGAAATTTTATGATCTCTTTGTTTTGTAATCCGCATCATGAATATGTAATTGTATTGTGAACTTTTAATGATATTATAGGTTTAATTTTACATATGATGTACTATGCAAACAAATGAAATTTGCAATGTTAATGTCTGCATGCATAGACAGAATGAATGAAATATGACTCCATTGTCCTACATTATTATTGCATGATCAATCAATAGATATTTTATGATCTGTTTGTTTTGTAATCCACATCATGAATGTGTAATGTTTTATGAACTTTTAATGATATTATAGATTTAATTTTACATATGATGTACTATGCAAACAAATGAAATTAAACTTGGATTAACAGAGTGTATCTTTGCTTTCAAATTTTAAAAACCATAATTTATCCATGAACATGATTGATCTATGATTGAAACTAAGCCACTTAATTTAACACCTTGGCATAATTATAAGATCTCAGAACATGCTTAAACTTTTTTGATTTTGTTTTTGTATACCTAACTTTTTGGGGGATTTTTTCCAGGTTCCGACCCGTGATGGTGAAAGAATGTATACACAATGTACTGAATGAACACCTCTCAGGGAAAAAATATGATGCTGAGGAAATCACAAACTGGACAAAACTCATCTCAGATGAAATCAAAACTAGATTAAAAGGTCAGTGTTGTTGTTCAGAAGTTTAGGAAATAATACATTTGAGCCAAAACTAATTAATCTGTATTAATATTAATGTATTATGTAAGTCTGTACATACATAGGTACTCTTATAAAATTAATTTGAGCCACTTTAGAAAAGATTAAACCTGAAATGACATGGATGAAATACTTTTATTTAAATTCTTTTTTACTTATCAGAGCTAAATGCTGAGCTATTCTAATTATTCTACTTCCTATCGTGCTCTTTCAAAACCGTTCAGTAGGGCCGTGGTAAGAATATTTAATGTTCATTTTGTGTTTCAGTAGGTGCAGGCCTAAGTTTGATTCCTGAATGTGTCAAACCTAAGACATTAAAACTAGGTAATTTTCTCACTCCCTGCTAATCCCTCAGCATTTCTGTGTAGGAGAAGGACTTGTTGGCCCAGTGTTGGGAATGTAAGCGAGTGTAGTACATGTATGATGACAATGTGTCTCTGACTTATAATATTTCAGTGCAATGGCACTATAAAGTTGCTGCCAGTGCACTCTGTCATAATTCAGATACTGTCTCAGTATGATCTAAACATGAGTTGAAAGGACGTTAAACCCCAATAAACAGACAATCATGCTCTTTCAAGACCTGTTTTTATTGTATCTTGGGTGTCATTGATTCAACCATGCCCAGGGTTAAGTTGAATGTAAGCTGATATACATATATGATATTGTTTTGACATATACACAGAAGTTATAAACATATATGAAAAATGTGTTTGCTTTTCTTATAACTACTTCTCATTATTGTTATGTCTTTTAAACAAACTCTTAATGGCCTTGTTTTATTTTTTTTATCGATGGGTTATACGTTATATACATGTAATGTTCAATATTGATTGTTGTTTTGTCTTTTAAACAAACTCTTAATTGCCTTGTTTTATTTCTTTATTGATGGGTTATACGTTATACATGTAATGTTCAATATTGATTCTTGTTATGTCTTTTAAACAAACTCTTAATTGCCTTGTTTTATTTCTTTATTGATCGATGGGTTATATGTTATACATGTAATGTTCAATATTGATCGAATAGTCATTCAAAGTTAGGGACTCGTGCCTTGCGAGAGTCGCAAGAGACTACAGAAAAGAAAAAAGTTAATGAAGAAAAAAATTATTGGGTATCAGCAAATTTTCTTTTAAAGTATTTTGATGCAAATCCAAACGTGTGTTAGATTTGTGTGAATTGCATTTGGTTAACCAAGTTGCACAACCTTTAAATATTTCACACATACTGTATCTCAGTTGATAACAGTGATAAGCAGATTTGAAGCTGTAATTTAAGGCACAGATTCTCTTTCCGTGAATTCATTTGTGTGCATGAATTCATTTATTGGTTTCTAACTTGCTGTCTTATAAATGCTTCAATATAAATGTTACAACAAGAATTGAGTTAAAAAATTTAACACATATTATAAAGAGTTATTAAGCATATTCTGTAAAATAATGTGAATAATCTGTATATACGGTCTTTAAAGCTGCTATCATTTTAATTGCCACGTGAAGCTGCTATCATTGCTAAAATTTGTATAAATGTAAGTGGTGATATTTATACCTTCAGAAATTAATATGTAGTATATCAGGAACTACTTATCGTCATTGCTACATTTTACATGTATTGGAGTAATGCAGCTGTTCTATTTACTCTGCATTCTTAACTTGTATTTTTGTGTATATTATTATTTTTGAATTAATATCTTTAAAGCTGCACACACTGATGGTATTAATTGTTAATTAAATGATCAACTTTTGATGTTGTTGAGTCTATGTGTTTATTTGATTTGAACCAGCTTTTTGCATCAATATGTCATAATGGAGGTAATTCCATTACACAAAAAGCTGGACCTGGTTTGGTCCATATTAACCCAAAGACGCAACAAAACATCGAAAGTCAGTCTCTAATGTATCACCATTGTATCTCAGTGGCAGAGTGTTGTGTTCATGAGCGACTCTAATGTACAGTATTGCAATTGTATCTCAGTGGCCAAGTGTTGTCTTCATAAGCGGCTCTAATGTACAGTATTGCAATTGTATCTCAGTGGCCAAGTGTTGTCTTCATGAGCGACTCTAATGTACAGTATCGCCATTGTATCTCAGTGG
>JAUMGZ010032418.1:0-19577 GCA_032359645.1 Pododesmus macrochisma | reverse complement strand
ATGAGTAGTGTTAAAATGTAACATCTACTTCACGACTAGGTGTGATCGTGATGACACGAAATATGATAAATGTGTGACTTGTATGAATGCTATTTGTACTGACAGCTAGATTTGTTAGTTGTTGACATCAAAACCCAATCGCTAATCAACATGAATATGCAAAGAATATTGAAGGTACCGACAGATGCAGGTAGCTTTAATAATCTAAGCAAGGTTGTTAAATATGCACTACTTAAAATGAACAATTAATAACACTGTTGTAATTCTATCCCTGGTCATCAGATGTTTTCTGAGATTTTATAACATCTTTATAGGCGTTTAATCATTAATTGATTCTCTAAAGTGCAGCTACAGTTACATAAGAAGTAAAAACAAAAGGGGAACCCTTCAACAAAGCCCACACCCTTGAAACATGCCTGCTTCTAGTCTAAATAATGTCGCTTTTGGGCTACTGTTTTTGAGTTTTAACATGTTAGTAAGGAATTCGGTAATTAGAGAAAGATAATTAGTCATACCAAGAATCTGGTACCGTTTTTGACATACATGTACATGTATATATAAGAAAAAGAACATGCCTAGAAGGAGTCTAAATGAACTACAAACAATCTGATTAAAACAAGATCTAACTTGCTCTCGTTTTTTGGATGTCGCAGGGTAGCCTGGTTTTAATCAGTTTAAATTACAAAGATATTTGGCTGGACATTGTTCATAATGCAAAACTTAAAATAACAAAAACAAATTTCGCTCAAACATAATAAGCATTCTGCAAGTATCAAATGCACAAAGTTTTCTTTTCAGAACTAGTTATAGTCAGGAATGATATGCATATAAAAAATAACAAACATGCTGTAATGACGGTCAATAGCGAAAACATCGCATTCTTAGTATTGAAAATGGATAACAAGACTTTCAAGATGGCGGACACGTCGGCCATCTTGACACAACTGAACATTCCATGAGACTATTTTCTTATTTAGTTTACAAGGTTAATATGCAAGACATCATGTTTCAGATTCTATAATGTTTGGGTTAAACATCGAGAAACTGAAGCAACCAGATGACCACCGTTGAAACCCCTTCCATTTTAAATTATTTTACCTGTATGAAACACGCAAAATTTCAAACACACCTGAGTCTTGGAAAGAAAGTTCCATGAGCCTAGGACTATCGGAAGAAGGGTCTGATAACCAAATTTCCAATAAGCTCGACTAGGATACCAAGAGAGTTTATGCAATTCTTTATTCACCTTCTTGTAAACTTGAAAATCCATAATATTATTTACATGTAAATTTGGCTTTTTGCATCAGCCGTTCTAATTAGTCTGTCGTGTATACAATCGTCTGTAAACTCTATCAATATTGATACAAGCCGCGATTTCTCACACCTGGTTTAGCATGCAGCATGGACCGTCGCGTGAGAACGAGAAGTTTCCCGCCACTATTTACATACCATCATCAATATTCAACTTTACATAAGATGATTTTCATTGTAAAAATTTTGAACATATATATGTCGCTTGATACATATGAAGGAAATGACAATAGAACGCACACGATTATAATCTTTGTTATCACAGATACCGGTTAGTAAGTGATAATACGTGAAATGTTGTAATACTATTTATAAATAATCACCTGTTTTGTTTTATCCATTGTTGATTACTTTTGTCGAATGAGTTGTAGGTATAGACCGCCGCGGCAGCTCAGTGGTTAGAGCGTTCGTTTCGTGTGCGGAAGGTCGAACGTTCGATCCCGAGCCGCGTCACGCATAAACGTTAAAATAGAGTAATCTTCTTTCCCAGCACGGGGTAGGAGAATCACTGGTTGGCTCAGTGTCAGGATAATGTTACAGAGTGATGTATCATGTGATATTTCAGTGAGACAGCACTATAAAGTCGCCATCAGTGCGCACTACCACAAGCAGACACCGTCTCGATATGACCTAAACATGTGTTGAAAGGCACGTTAAACTCCAACAAAACAAACAAATGAGATCTAATATCAGCATCGAATGAAGGAAATTATATCATATATTTCTATGTTTGGCCCATTATTTGTATCTTGTCTGTCGTGTGGTATTTGTGTTAAAAGTATAATTCTCTGTGTGTTTTAATTGTTCGTCACGTTGTATCCGTGTTAGACATATGCATGATTGATTTTGTGGTTTTAAAAATTAATTTTCTTTGAATATAGATGCATGATATTGCACATTTTCACAATAAACCGTGGCGGGAAAAAGAGGTATTTTCACTTCTGTACATCTTATTTTCTCCTGTCTTGTATAGATTTTGTTTAACGAAGCAGGTGGGTTTACTTGAGGTTTTTTTTGTTTTAAGTTAATGCTGATCGTTCTTTACGTGTACATCATCGCAATATTAACGATATCATGATGATTTGCTATATTTATACTTTTTACAGCCGTATGATATTAAATAATTTCTTAAATGTACTCTTAAGTTTTAAAAAATTTGTTTGAGAAAGGTTATTTATAATTAAAACAGTTTCAGTTTATATTGGTGCATTGAATTATTGACAAGTAAACAGTAACACTTCAACTTGTATGCAGTTACGCAATGATGGTCGCATTTTATTACCATTTAAATATCATCATTCAGCGGCCCTAAACAACTTATTCACATGCACCCAACAAGCTGGGTTGTATTTGCAGATGATAACATGAATATTGCATGTATTGATCAACGAAAACGTCTGTTCAATTAGACTGGTTCCCTCTATTAGTTCTCTTGCTCCGCCAGGGATGCGCTTCGTGTAGCGTACAAAGGGAGCCAACTGAGGAAGGGACCAGTCTATCTGATCAATGGTTGGAAACAGTTTGATCACGCTACTCAAAATTTTGCAAAATGGTGGCATTCAACGTTTTACGATATTGCATACGAAGTGGTTTACTCGGTGAAATAATAATGTGACTTATCATTATCAGTGACCAATAAAGGTCAACCGTGAATATATAACCTGACTTGACCTGACATGACCTAAGGCGCGCTGCAGTGACGTAAAACTCCCAATGAAACGCTATAAGTACAAATGTACACACCGTTTTGTATAACATTTCAAACAAAATGTACATGAAGAAGTAGTAAAATACAGTGGTTTAGGTTTCTTTTTAAAAGTATTCTTATTCATTGAATTGTACTATCATTAAAGCCATTTTTAAAATCTGGACACGCAAGTTTGTTTTCCTTTCTAATTAATTTATTTAACTTGTCAACGTGAAGACTAAACAAAGCTTCTTTATAACAAGTTTACTTCATGACACCACTGTCAACAACAAATGGAAAATCACTACCGTTATTTTACATTTACAGGACATAAGATCCTCTAAATGAGTTTCAGTTTAACGTGGCGTAATTTTGTTGTAATCTTACAATAATTGCACACGGAGCGAATGTAAGGTAGCCGGGTATGAATCAGCTAGAATAGCCGTGGCTAGATCTTATCAACGTGTTAAAATGTCTTTGTTACTTTTACATATACAAAGCTCTCTTCGCTTTTTGAAACAGGTACGTATTGTCGTATTGTCGTGCTGTTTTTGTACGATCTTTTATTGGTTTTAAATGAGAAAATAAAAGCAGTGAGTTAAAATAGAAGTGTTAAGGAAACCGTTGAAATGTGTTAGTTTTGAAATAAAGACTTTGATGTGCTGATTCTATACCTGTTGCCGACTACTTGACCAGAGATCAACAGAAACGCGCGAGAGTAAGAAATAAATGGATGCAGTTTACCTTAAAAACTTAATTTGACAATAAACTTAAATGTGACAAAATTGTTGAATAATAAGAGACTTGATTTGCCGAGTTTGTTTTATTCACCAGCCTTCACTTAGGTCTCGATAGGAATTTAATTGTGACACTTATGGCACTTGACGATTTCTTACAGATTCCATCAAGGTCAAATAGTGAGGTCAGATCTTTTAAGTAAAAACGTTTATTGGAGAGAAAAAACATTAGCTAAATGATGAAATCAATTTACTACTTGCGAGTGAGATATTTTTTCAGCACTATAATTTATTTTAACTAACATGTTAAAATTGTTTGTCATTTAACGTACCTCTTGTAAATTATTGAATCTGGAAAAGTACAATTGATTTCACCCAACTCTCAGCTTCAACTTTCCCAGCCGTATGCGTTTACAGTATTTATCCCTGATCGTCAGGTAGAAGTGTCGTTTTATATACTAATGGTATAATTTTTATTCAATTATATGAGAATTGATCCTTGGAGAAATATCCCGCCAAAGATTGCGCTATCACGCCCGGAATCTCTACACCCGAGACACTCCGAATGTAATTTATACCTCTACGCAAAGTATTATTTTGTCATCAGGTTTTTTTTAACTCTTGGTGATTTAAACGGACAAGTTTTGCGCCTTTGAATAAAAAGTGAAAAGTTTAAATAGTATATCGTGTTTTGTTGACCACACAGATTGGGTGCGTTAGATTATAAACAAGAACTGTACGTTTGCTGTCTGTGTCGCCCGTCACTTGTCGTTAAAGGGAGGAGCGAATAAGGACCATCCTTTATTCTACCAATGTTGATTACAATCGCCATAGAACGGTCTGTTGATTCATAAAGCCGAAATTACAATATACGATGTTTATCATCTTAAAACAGTATCCTGTTTGGAATTTTATAAGTTATAAATACGAAAAACCAAGAAGATATTCAAAAGACATAAGTCTATGGTCAAAGACAAAATACGGGATCCTCAGAGAGAGAGAGAGAGAGAGAGAGAGAGAGAGGGAGGGAGGGAGAGAGAGAGAGAGAGGGAGAGAGAGAGAGAGAGAGAGAGAGAGAGAGAGAGAGAGAGGGAGAGAGAGAGAGAGAGTAAAATTATATTAAACTAAAAATAAAACATCAAGAACTTCTATTGAAAACACAAGCACACATTTTACGTGGATAATTTAAAAATAAAAATGACAAAAAGAAAGCAATATAAACAAATTATCGTTTGTTCTAATGCATGAACATGCATTAGAACTCTACAACAAACAACAAGTATATTTAGCCGTTAATACTGTGTAATACTTCAATAACGAAGTGAAATAAAACAAGTACTTTAATCTTTATAACAAACATACACTCTTTGACTGGTGTCTGTTGGTGATCTTCTGGATAAGTGCGGGGATCAACTCTTTCTACCTTGACACTAGTGTATATATATACTCTTATCAAACACAGAACCGTTCGGCCAACGTGTAGCATTAATTCGTAAATCTATAGCATCATTTATCACTCGTTGTCAAACAATGTCAAACTAGAAACTGTCCTACAATCGGATTCAATGTTTTCGCATGTTAATTCTTCGTGATTAATTTGTTTATAATGGAATATGAATTAATTCCGTCTTTGGCGTCCATGTTTAGCTGTCGGATAGAAACGCCACCGTGGAGGTCATGTTAATGATTAATCTATCACACCTGATCACGGAAAGGTTAAAAACGAAATCACTAAAAGGTCGATACTTAGACAACGAGAAATTACAAATGAATAAAGTTATACATGTCTATGCAGCAGTGTAACAATCCTTCGTTGTAAATTCGCGCATGTCACCGCATAACACCCAAGTTGTGAATTGACTAATGATTATCTGATAAAAAACAAAAAAAATTTAAAAAAAATGCTTGCCAAGCTTGTTATACATGAAAATGTATATAGTAACAATTGCGCAGCAAAGTACTCTAGCTTATTGCGAGAATTGTGATCAAATACGGCGGTGTATGTTAGCAAGAGTCGATGGGTACATCAATTTATTTTTGAAAATAGGTCACGGCGACTTGTATGCAGCTTGTCAAAATATTGAAATAAGCGTCCATAGTCCCGTACAGGCCGTTCGCATATTACTATTGCTTCACTGGTATTATGCAAGCGACCTGTACAGGACTCACTTGAAAAAGTATTAGAGTCAACGTCAAATGATATTGCAACAAAAGACCAACATAGAAAAACCAAGTGATCGGACGGAAATAGAAGTGGCGATCTTTACATTGGGATCTGTATCGTACCAGGGGGTTAATAATCCCTGCATATGGGACCGTCAGCTTAACATCCCCTTCGAAGGACGTGTCGATAATTAGCTGTCCTCTACCCTTCTACCTGTTTACCTTTGGAAACCCAACCAGGCTGATAAGCTCCGGCCAGTATAGATCATTGAGCATTTAAACTCTCCTACTGTGTAAGGTGTCGAGCACAGGGAAGCCAACAAGGTTAACCATTGTGAATGTATTTGTATGATAGTAACAGAAAGAAACGCTTACACTTCCCGATCGATCACCTGTTTTCGCTTCTGACTGTTACTTGTGGTCCGCTCGTGTTTCCTTTTTGTGTATATATATATATATATATATATATATTCATTATTTCCAGTTTCCTTTGATATGCAACTGTCCACGAATATACGTCTTTAATAATACTGTCTCGACTTTCTTTCGGTTTGCCCTTGAACAAAATTGAACAAAGCTTTAAGAAAACTGTCTGTGGCTTATGTACTTGTAAATCAGACCGTGAATTTTAAAAAAGAGGGGGGAATTTTACAGTACAATTAGAAAGTTTGTTATGTTTTAATTATATCACCATTTAAAAGGTGTAAGACATGAGACATTAAAAAAATAACGGAGGCAAGACTCTAATGTGAACCCATTTAAAGATTGGCGTAAATTAATACCTTATTTGTTTATCTACGTGCACGGGGAACGGAAATATACATCACAAAGTATTTACCGAAGATGGAGACGAGAAGAGTTTTATAGAAACTGCCGACGGGATGGAATCTCCATTTACCTGTTTGAGTAATATTAGAAGGTTTCAAAGAGCATCGTCAGTTTTTATTGAATCATTTGATTGTGTATACATCATCGCCTCGGTTGGAGATTAGTTTAAATGCAATAATAACGAGATTCCGTATTGATCGGCTTCAGATTGACGGTTGGGACTCGTTATTGCGTCGTCTGAGTCGGCAGCATTTTTTTTTTATTTTGTGATATTTTTATTCCTGATTCACGTGCAAGAGAAGAATTGCATAAAGCCATCGGCTACGCTGAAAATACCAGATAATGTAAAATGTCAATTAAGTGTGCATACCAATATATTGCAATTAAGCTACGGTTGCAAGGAAAATTAATATGGACGTCAATCTATGGTCGTCTTCTTGAATGTAGATCATTTCAAAAAGGTGTAGTAATGTAATCGATATTGCACGTGCTTAAACAGATATTGCACGTGCTTCTAAAAAGCTGTACATGAAATGGATGTAGTTGAACATGTGTTCCAAAAATTGAAGAATTTCCCAAACAATACTTTTTCGACATAAACTGTAGCAATCTTCTCAAAATATTCCAGTAAAAATTTAGCAAAAATGTAAACCTTTAGAGTTATAGAATTAATGATAAAAAAAACAAGAAGAAATAGGTTCAACAGGACAAACGTTATTGACAAACAAACAACAGTTTCATCAAAAAGCCACCACGAGACTCGAGGGGGAAATGAATTTAGAATAGACAAGACTTCGATAAGTCAAAGATCTGAAGCCAAAGGGGGAAGAGCTAACAATACCGATGGTAATGAAGGACAAAAACCACACCCCAACATTACTTTAAAATGGTCTTGCCTGACCTTTAGATTTACGCGCACTCAAACTAAGAATAAACATACACTTAGTAAGTATACACAGAACGTGAAAAGTTCATCTTCGATAAGTTCTTACAGCAACTCATAAAACATATCTAAAATGGAAGTTCTACATTGTAAACATGTCTTAAACAACTGTGCAAGCTTCCAAAAACAATCTTAAAAAAACAAAAGGCCCATTAGACCTTAACGTCCACCTGTATTATATTAACAATGTACGAATATCTTGTCACTAGATTTAAGAAAGACAACAAAGTCAGTACACTGTATATACTATGTTAAAACTTTAAGCGTAGTTTGTACTTGTATGCGCAGTTTAATAAATGTTTTATGCACAAAGATGGTTAACTTGGTACACCTTGTTTTATGCAACAAATATCTGTCAAGGATTTTATGAAACAGACCTGCCAATCCTGAGTACATGTATAGAAATTGAAAAAAGGTCTTTGTCAGTCAGAGACAATGACTGCAATATTAGAATCAAATGTGTTTGAAAAAGTGGAATATTTATCAGCCGATCAGAAGTCATTGTAGCCAAATTGGAATGGTTCCAACACTGTCCGACACAAATCTGAAAGGGACAATGCAAGGAACATTTAAACCAAGATTCATGAAAATACGATCAACGGTTCTTAACTGGTGGTCGAAAGGGTCTCAGTCAATTAGAAGTCATGGGGACCATACTGGATGGAGTTCACCAACGTTAGACACACATCTGAATGAGGACTGTGCAACGAGCATATACAAGTTTCGTAAAAATAAGGCCATTGGTTCTTGACACGAAGTCCAAAATGTCTCAGCCAATCAGAAACCATGACGGCCATATTGGATGGGTTCGGCAACGCCGGACACTAATCTGAAAGGGGACCACGCAAGGAACATATACATCAAGTTTCGTGAATATCTTACCAACAGTTCTTGACAATATGTCAAAAAAGGTCTCAGTCAATCAGAAGCCACGATAAGGCTCGGCAAATCAGAAACAATCGAAGCCATATTGGATGAAGTTTCGCAACGCAAGACACACATCTAAAAGGGGACCACAGGAAGAACATCTACGGCAAGATTTGTCAAAATTGACCCAGAGGATTTTTGTAAAGTTGAACATGTGAAAAGTTAGCGACGTACCGACAGACAAATTGGTATATAAAGAGTCCACTTGCACGTTTTCCAGGTTGACTAACAATGGTGTACGATGTACAGAGATCCAAAACAGTAGAACACAATTATGTATAACACAACTGATGATAAAAGATGAAATAATCATAGAGTTACAGATGGTGGGAAAGGGAGGACAAGACCGAGAATAAGGTATTCATCAAAGTCGCAGCTTCACTCGGACACTTGTCATAAAAAGTCAGGAAGTTATGTTTCTTCAAGGATGAAATAAAACTGGCAAAACTGTAACAATTTCATTGTTTTACCACTGCCAAGAAAACAATTTGCCGTGAAAAAACTAAAAGCAAGGTAAGACAATTTGAGAGAAATTTTCAACTTTGCAAACCCAACCCCCGGCATTTGGATAGATAATGTCGCATATGTTATATAAACCTCAAGATACAGCTTATTGTCAAATGTGGTTATGATTTTATTTCAATAAACTATCACATCATGACCTTGACCTATGTATTTCCAGTAGTGATATAGGAAGATTGATGGCGGCATATACACTATAGTAAATTACCACCTAGTAAAAACTTATTGTAGTTATACAGAAATCCTGACGAATAAAGTGAAAGCGAATACAAGTTGAAAGAACCAAGTTTTCCAAAGCAGGAGTCATCTATTTAATTTTCTTTACTTTTACAATTACAAAGGTTCGCCGACTGAAACCTCACTAACCAACCGGAGGATATAGCACCCTTGTACACGATATAGGGTCTGTGTAAATATAGGGGTATCAACTAGTTAGCGGTGTCATTTGTAGGAATAGTATGGCAAGTCATCTCTCATCGAGTCCACACTGACGTTGATACGTGTACCCCCTCATAAAGCTCGTGATAGATGGGGGATCTACCCTATAATTAACAACATAAAGCTGAGGTTTGACAAACGACACTAGGGAGTCTCGTATTACAGATGTTCTCCGACTTCACAATGGCGAATGGTGTTCAGACCTATCGTGATCTTACACGTCAAGTATTGCCTAACAAGGAGAGCATGCCAATACCATTAGTTTTCACTTAACAAGAAGAGCATGTTAGTATCTTTAGTATATATCATAGGAAAAGTATCTTTAGTCAACCATACTCTTGTGAAATTTTGCCATTTTTCTGTATTCTACGACAAAACCCCGGAAAATCGGCAAATACATGTGTGAGGCAGAAAAAAAATCCCAAAGATATCACAAAACAACAACAAGTAAACGGATTAATGCAGAGCATCAACTCTTGTTCCCTTGAATGGCTTTCATTCTTACCAGCATATAAAAATGAAGTTCTTAATTCAATGTATCAGTTCTACACTGTCGATAGTTTTGTATAAAAATTAATGTAGATCAACAAATGAACGAACATATGGAAACCTGTTGGGGCAAGTCGTGGGGGTCATATTTTGTACCAAGGCACCTGTGATTTCAAACATCGCTTCATTGCTCTGCAGACTTAACTTTTGGCATGTTCTAAAACATGGTCTGGTGTGGTCCCTTTGGTCTGGTCTCATTGCAATTTGCTTAATTCTTATACATGAAATGCTATCACTTTAATTGCAATGGGCTATCAAGTTTCTGTTACAAATAGCTCATGACTAGCATTACTGAACACATTTGGCGATGGCGATGAAGCGATGGTGGAAATATGGTACCAATCAAAACCTGTATATGATTTCGATACAAATATACTGAAGTAAACTCAAGTGAGTTTCTAAAACAATAAAATAAAAATATTCCTCTTTCCTTAGATGAAACCGCTATAACACAACCAATGAACTGATAAAACTGAACTAGAGAGAAAGGAAAGGACATTATCAGAGAATCGAATGCCACGCACATGTAACCTTACGTGCATGATGGTTTTAGGTTAATTGATGAAATATAGTACATTGGGTTAAGCATAATGTGTTGCCTTGATGGTATTTCTATAGTTATATAGAATGTTGGATCCAACTTTTTAAAACTAAAAAATGCATCTTAGAAGCAGCTTATGAAAATCAATTAAAACTATAGGAGCCTTTAACAAACCCCACTAGAACAAAGTGATTCTCTCCAACGCACGCAAAGTTCTTGACAAAAGAAATATGTTGCTTAGAATCCACCTTGCTCCCTGCAAAGCGCAAAGCATTTCTGGATAAGAGACGGTCTGGTGAGCTGGGTGTCAGGATAATGTGACCGAGTGAAGTATCATGTCAATGAGTTTGCCGCGTGATATTTCAGTGAGACAGCACCATAAAGTCGCCATAAGTGCGTTGTCGCAAACAGACGACGTCTCGATGTGGCCTAGAGTTGAAGGGACGTTAAACCCCAATAAAACAAGCAAGCATAGAATCCACAGCTTCATTGCAACTTATTGTGGGTTCATTGTCACGTTCGTACGGGTCAAAAAAAGACAATGGACTGTAGACGGTTTATATATACACAAGACCTATCAATCTTCCATGGTAGTTATACGTGATAATTACACTGTCAAGCTAACACATCTACTGTAATACAATACATCCACAAATCTATACACTTTTATAGACACAACATGACAAAAATCATGATGATAATAACAATGATATGTGATTCTATTTTTAACATCTACGTGCAAAAACGTTATAAAATAACACGTGTAAAAGCGTTATAGAATCATATATGTAAAAACGTTATAAAATAATACTTGTAAAATGTTATAAAACAATACGCACAAACACATTATAAAATAACAGTAAAGGTTACTGTTTTAATTATCTTATTTCCGTTTGGTAGGTAAACATAATTTAATTTTACCTTACCTATAGAACTCTACAGATAATTATTTAAACTTATAATTGGTGCGTTTTAATTAATGAATGTTGAACTGTTTTTCAACCAAATTTCATGCAAACACAACATAAACCTACATAAATTTTAACTTTTAAATGAGATATAATTTGTTGAAAAAAATACCTGTAAAAATTGCATGGAATAATATTTCAATCTATAATCTGGGAGGAATACGTTAACGTACTACTTACTCCCAGCTATAATTAATATTTCATCTGAAGACACCAAGACATTTTAATCAGGATCAGAGTACATGTATACAAAGTGTAAGTCAAAACTCGAACTTACAACGGATAAGTTACGATAAATATATAGAAAAACATCAAATGTCTGATGTTGACAAATGTAAAATCCTTACCTTAGTTTGTCATGTATGTAAATATCCTTCATCAATCGATACTTTCAAAACTAGAAACTTTTCCGAACCATTTCTCAATACACGATGAGATAGATAAGATAGCACACCGTTGGTTCCGGCTGATTGAGTTTTCTGATTGACAGGTCGCTGTCTTCTCGCCTGGCTCAAGGTAGCTGACAAAAGACGGTCACGTGGTACACATCCATAACACACTCACTGGAGATCGATGCTGCCCTGTATCTTTCAGAATTAAGTGAATATTGAGTAGATATGTTTTAAGTATATAATGAACATAAATAGTAATTGGTGTGCAGGGTCACGCAATGCTTTCGACCATCTGTCAAGCATATGAAATGTGGTCTGTTGCGAATCAAGTAACATATCTTTACTGAACTATAACTTCAACATTTTATGGACATTGATCACTTCTGTTGGTGTTCGCGGACATTTAGTCCAATATATCTGACTCTTAAACTTTTGGAGAAAAAAAAAACAAAAAAAGCGGTGTAAGAAACAGGTAATGCGGACTAGTGGACTTTATGATATTTCTGTGGAATAATTTGATAGAGGATTTTCAAACTCAAGGATTTCAATTCAAAATTTATAAAACGAAAATTTACAATATCGCATAACCAAATTTTATCAATTTAAAATAAAGTTAAACAAAAACAAAAAACCGCGTGTTGTTATTTACTGATGCTGTGTTATTTTGTAAAAGAAATTTATAAAAAAAAGTTTAAGCGTTTAGGTAAAATGTTCACAAAATTCTAAAAAAAAAAGACATATACACGATATATTTTCCTACAATATATGTTTATTTCAATTTTAGAGCATAAAGTTTGCTAATTTCATTGGCTATCGTAATTTCAGACGAACCGGATTCTTATCTAAACATTGGCATTTACCAAATCGACAGTCTTAATTAGGGTACAATACACGTTTTGGGTGGCCAACTGCGTATACAATACCTGGGGCTAATTATAACACCTTTCCGCGCGGTATTCTCGGACAACAAGGAGTTAGGCCATACTGGTCAGCACGCTAAAATGACCGTAAAATAAACAGTCTTAACAAATTAGGCTAAATGCCTCTTCCATGTAACATCACGGAATATGAAGACAGTTAGACACTATAAAGAGGTGTGATCGGCCCCCTTGATCGTTAACTGTCATACACAATACAACCATATGTTATGTCAACTTCAAAAATTAACAAAAACATGAAATATCTCAATTAGATTGCCATACGCACGCAATTTACTCTAAATAAAATTACTCCATATCTCGTAAAGGTAGACAAATCGTTTTACTTTTCTTTCACAAAAATACAAAAATTTAATGATATCTTATAAGCATTTATGTATATTTTTATTAGAATTAAATGATATCCATATACATTTAAATATCTAAGTATCATTACAATTATCTCATTTCGGATTTCATTAATTCTGTATGAGATATCTTTATATGAAAATCCCCCTGTTCTTTTAAGTTATCAGCAACAATATTCTTGACCGCGTGCTGCTCGTGTGTCAATTTTCATGTATACATGTATTTTGAAATCTTAATGAGTTTGTTAATGTGACAAGCCCGCCACTACAACGTGTAATTAAATATGTCAACAAGAAAGAAAGTGCCTACTCAAAATCATATTTTCATTTCGATACTAGGTCTATATGAATTTCCATGATGGTGTTTACAAAGATAATTTACAAAGAAGATTAATATCACTCAGGCACCAGTGAATTCGTTGACTTAGTCGTGGAAGTCTCAAGAATCAATTGTTTATAAAGACTTTCTGATTATTATGTAAATGCGTTCAAACAGAAAACTATAGACACGAGAGACATGTCACCACAATACAAATAAAGTATGGTTATGTGTTATTTTCACTATAATTGATATGATTATTTTAGCAACTTCTTTTCATCCAATCGAGATAGTAATTGGATCAAACATGCTTTATTATATTTGATTCTTAAAATTATAGATAAAAAACAAGAGTCCCGTTGGACATGCATCTCCACTGGATGCATTAACCGTGATTGCAAGCATATCTTGCAACTAGATTTAATGAACATTATTTATAAAACCAACAAAGTCAGTACACTGTATACATTCTAGCTGAAACTTCAAGAGTACTTTGGATTTGTTTGTTCATCCTTTAAAAGATGTGCTTTGGCACAACGATTCTTAACTCGGTATATTCTTTTTATATGAAGAAAACATTTGTCAAGAATTTCATGAATCAGATCAGCATATCATGGGTAGAAATTTAGAAAAAACAAAAAAAAAACAAAAAAAACAAACAAAAAAAGTCAAAGTCAAACAGAGGCTTTGACTGCATTATTGGACTCAATGGTTCGTGAAAAGGTATGGCCAATCAAAAGGAATGGTAGCCATAATGGATTGAGTTTATCATTGTCAGACACAACTCTTGAAGGATGTCAAGCAAGGAACATCTAAACATTGCGAACAAAATTCGAACAGCTCTTAACAAAAAGTTAAAAATGTTTCAGCCAATCAGAAGCAACAGTGGCCATACTGGATGTTTTCAATAACGTCAGACACAAATCTGAGAAGGGGACCATGAACATCTACATCAAGTTTCGTGAAAACCTGAAAAAACGATTCTTGACAACGATTCGAAAATGTTTCAGTCAATCAGAAGCCAGGGCGGCCACAATGAATGGAGTTTGGCACTGACGGACACGAATCTTAAAGGGAACTGTAGGAGGAATATCCACAGCAAGTTTTGTCATAACTGGCCGGCGTTTGATTTTTGTTTTTATTTTTTTAGAAGAAGTTGATAATGTGAAAAGCTAACGACGGACGGACGCTGACGACGGATTGAAAAGCTACTTCATATGATTACAAGTACATGTAATGCGAAAAGTTTTTAATTTTTGTTTCCTCCTCTCACATATCTATATTGTACTATAGATATGTGCTCTTCAAACAGAAAGTATCCACTCGCGCTATCATCCGTACCAACCGACGAGAGAGTTTTTTCTTACACAAGTTGTAGTAACTTGTTTTTCAATCGTTGTGAAATAAAGTTTAACTTTATATGTTTCCTACTAAGCTTGATTAAAATTGGTCCTGGGGTTTTACAGAAGTGGAAATTGTGAAAATGTAATTTACATTGTTACGTTTGACCCATCCAACAAACGAGGTTCTCCTCGCAAGCTCTTAAAATCAATAAGGCAAGGATTACTGAAATGTCATCAAACTTTCCTCTTTTTATTCCGTCTAGTGGCGCCACACGAGGACAGAAATCTTTCACCTTAAAAAAATCAGAATTCGAATTCCCATCACCCAAAGCATGCTTTCTTACACAGTTGGTCGAAATTGGTTCAGTAGACCACAAAACGCGTAAACCAGAGTCACGCCTTGATCTGACTTGGTTGTCCATGTCTGAATGTTACTATCTATGCAAACATTAAACTCAAGGACTACTAGTTAATCAGGGGATTTTATAAAAAAACAATAATTAAGTTTTCCCCATTTTAGCCTTAAGTTGCCTCCTTGTGGGCCGAACCCCACCATTAGAGCGTATCTAAGTCTCTTTTCCCAAAGGTAATTCCTACAAAGTTTGGTTGAAATTACCAGTGTTTATGGAGAATTCAAAATGTGTATAAGTTAACGGACAATGTAGAAAACGGACAGATTATGATAACAATAGCTCACTTGATTTTTTTGTTTCAATTGAATGTAAATCTCTTCCAACTAATGTATAGGTCATATCGAGGCAGTGTCTGCTTTTGACATTGCGCCATGATGGCGACTTTATAGTGCTGTCTTACTGAAATATCACGCCACAGACACATTGGAATGATACTTCATTCGGTCACATTACCCTGACACATAGCCAACCAATCTCTCTCCTACTCAGGATGCCGAGTACTTAGAAGGGAGCGGAAATATTACCTACCTTTAATGTCTTAGGTATGATCAAACCGGGACCTCCCGCACACGAAGCAAATACTCTCCCACTGTGCTACCATGACGGTAATACTAGTAGCTCACCTGAACCTTTGGCCCAGGTGAGTTAAACGTGCTGCAAAATGCTAATCTTACACCTGCTATCTGACAAAAAAAGATCCATATTCAATGGTGACATAAAGCTGCAATCGACATTGAGATTTAATGACTTAAGTCCTGTAATAATCTTCGTAATAAAAAGATGCTGTGCGGGAAAATTGTTATTTTATAACTGATGAGGGACACCGGGTGAATAAATACGGAAATGTTCAATTTACTGCTGGACGAAAGATAATTGAATGCGTGATTTTAATTTGAACTCGCATAACGCATCGGTTCCAAATGTCATTGAGTTATTGATTTCCTAAAGAGAAAGATTCAAACTCTATGTAATATTTTTGACCTAAGAAGAACGACCCAAAAGATGAAACAATGCTAGAGCCAAAGTAACGAGCTCACACTAAACGCTCAATAAATAATTAAAAAAAAAAAAATCAAATTCAAATATTTTGTGCCTTAAAATGTGTACTTAATTAACTCAATGAGGTACATAACATCACATGACCGTAGGACAGGGAAGTGGGGGTACACTCCCCTTTTTTATTTATTTATTTTTTTTTTTTTTAAATTTTCAGTTTTATTTTTTACTCAACGGCGTAAAAATGTGCGTTAAGGCCGTGGCTTCGTATTTGGCCTTCACTTCCCTAAATTCACATATCAGAATGCTAGAAACTGCATCTTATGGACATATTTGTTTTTTAATTTTCCCCACTGCACTACTTTGTCGCCCGTGCTCTGCAGAACTTGTCTTATATTTTGTTAG
Source organism: Pododesmus macrochisma (assembly GCA_032359645.1). Classification (NCBI taxonomy): domain Eukaryota; kingdom Metazoa; phylum Mollusca; class Bivalvia; order Pectinida; family Anomiidae; genus Pododesmus; species Pododesmus macrochisma. The sequence goes on along the minus strand of JAUMGZ010032418.1, from coordinate 2,810 downwards.
TTGGTTTACATAAAGTTGGGGATCGAATATCTACCTAACACTTACAGCACGTGTTCATTTGCATTGACTTTGGGATGCATACTTTTTTGTCTCTCAATTCAAAATTGGATAAAAACGACACATGTATGATAATTTCTTGAAAAGATGTTCAGTATCTTTATACATTTACAATTGAATGGAAAACTGACTGGACACTTTTACTGCCGTATCAAATGAATTATAAGTGAGCTATAATCAGCAGTTTGAATACCTATAAAACATTATAGTCTTTACTACATGGTGGTCAGCGATAATGATTGACCACATGTTTCTGGTAAAACTATCCCATCTGAATTCCTAAAGAACACACTTACACTTTCACAAAAATATTTAGCATATCATGGCTAATTGAATAAAACTGCATATTTTAATTTACAAGGGGCCTATTGGGTATTTACTTTAATCTTGTTTCAAAGTGTGTAAGCTACTTCTTGTGCATTTTCTTAGATATATCATATGAAGATATAAAGGTTTGACCTAGTTCTAGTGTGTGAGATTGTGCCATCCCATCATGTACTGAATTTGGTGATTCTGAATCAAACAGTTTACAAGTGGTGCTCTGGAAAAGTTTTCCCTTTGAAATTCTATAAACATAAAAGTAGGTCACAGTGACACACTGCTATTGAATTACACTTGGTCATTCTAACATGGAATAAAACACAACATTTGTGTATCCTGTATCAAATAGCAAAACAGAATTGCTCTGAACATGGTTTTCCATTTATATGAAAAAGTTCTAGTACAAGACGCAGCCCCGTCCAATTGAGGAATACAACACCAACTTTGGTGATCCTACATGGAATAGCTGACATGGTTTTCTTTTGCTGTTCTACAAAGGTAAAAAACAAATGGCTAAATGGGCCTTGATACGCTCACCTAAAGCTCTAAGCCTTCTAGTCAATTTAACCAAATTGATGCCCCTAAAATATGATCATATCCAATCATTTGACTATCCTCTGTTATGGTTAAATGCATCAAACTAGGCTTTCTAGTTTATTGGAAGATTTTAGAATTTTGTAAAATTACCCCCCTTTTGGCCCCTTTTTTGCACCCCTGGGGCCACACCCCCTCATTTAAACAAATCTGAATCCCCTTCCCTAAGGTTGCTTCCTACCAAGTTTTGATAAAATTGGTCCAGTGATTTTGGAGAAGTAGAAAATGTAAAAAATTTTAATTTGCCATAGCGTTTAACTTTGACCCTAAACTGCATTACCAATTTTTGACCCCTACAGAAACAGCTTGAACAAATTTTAAGCCATACCACATGGTTACTACACACCAAAGCATTTACCTCTAGGCCTTCTAGTTTATTAAAAGATTTTTGAAATTTTGGCCCTCTAATGGCACCCCCTGGAAGCTGTGCCCCCTTATTTGAACAAATTTGAATCCCCATCCCCTAGAGATGCTCCATACAAAGTTTAACAGAAGTTGGCGTAGTGGTTTTTGAGAAGAAGTTGAAAATGTGAAAAATAAATATATTTGCTAGTGTTGAACTTTCACCCCAAAACGCGTAACCTTTATTTTTTACCCCAGAGTCCCACCTTGAACAAACATGATTGCCCATGTCCTAGTGTTACTTTGTTTGCATGCATTAAGCTCTAGGTATTTTAGTTTATTAGAAGATTTTTGGATATTTTGACAAATTTTCCCCCAATTGGCCACTTGGGGGCCATACCCCCTTTTTCGAACAAATCTAAATCCCCATTTCCTAGGGATGCTACATACCAAGTTTGATTGAAATTGACCCAGTGGTTTCGGAAAAGAAGTCGAAAATGTGAAAAATATATATATTTGCTATAGTATTGAACTTTGACCCAAAACCCATTACCTATTTTTGACCCCAAGATTGCCTTGAACAAACTTGAATTTCCATGCTCCAATGTTACTACATATGCAAGCATTAAGCTCTAGGCCTTTAAGTTATTATAAGATTTTTGAATCCCCTTCCCTAAGGTTGCTTCCATTTGGACCAAAGGTTCAAGGTTGACTTTTTTCATACAAATCCCATCAGCCGTGGTCTTCCCTCGTAAACTTTTCACATTTTTGACTTCTTCTCCTAAACCACTGGACCTATTTCATCCAATCTTAGTAGGGAGTATCCTTAGGGGAAGGGGATTCAGATTGTTCAAATGATGGGGCTTGACCCCAAGGGAGCACCACTTTTTGGCTCAAATTGGATTTTTTTTTTAAATCTTCTTAAAAATTAGAAAGCCTAGAGCTTTATGCTTTTGTATGTAGTAACTTTAAGGCATGGAGAACCAAGTTTGTTCAAGACTCGACCCTGGGGTCAAAAATAGGTTATACATTTTGGAGTCAAGGTTCAACACTATAGCAAATATGTTAACTTTTCACACTTTCAACATTACTAGACCAATTCCATTGAAACTTGATAGAAGTCATTCTTAGGGGAAGGGTTTTCAGATTTGTTCATATGATAGGGCTCAGTTCCAAGGGAGTGCCACTTTGGGACCAAATTGGGGAAAATTTGACACCATTTTCAGAAATCTTCTTATAAACTATAACGCCTAGAGCTTAATGGTTTGGTTTGTAATAAATTTAGGGCATTGAAAACCAAGTTTGTTCAAGGCATGACCCTAGGGTCGAAAGTATTCAAATACCAAACATTTACTTATAAGCCTATTTCATCCAGATTGATGTTAAGGCCCAAAGGGCCTCTTGTTTATAAATGCAGCCTTTTTCGTCCCAGTGGCACTAACTAGTTACTACACATTAAAAAAATTTCTGCCTTTAATTAAAGATGTGTCATTCTA
>JAUMGZ010032307.1:0-18347 GCA_032359645.1 Pododesmus macrochisma | reverse complement strand
TCTGGTCCATAGGACATGCTATATTTCGTTGAGTCTCTGGTCCATAGGACATGCTATATTTCGTTGAGTCTCTGGTCCATAGGACATGCTATATTTCGTTGAGTCTCTGGTCTATAGTACATGACATATTTCGTTTCACATTTCTGATCTATAAGTTTTGTAGAGGACATTTCTTTAGTTCGTGCCTATATGTGTTCCGCTATACCGTACCGGAGATTGTAGTTTTTCATATCCATTTGTGTTCTGTCTACAGTTCAGAAAATATTTTTCTCGGGATATATGCAGCAACCATTTCTCTGCCACCTCTTCGTGTAAATTTGAAATCAAGCCCCGGTCATGTATAGTTGATCATTACATGCACTTATCCTTTACACTGAAAAAGTCACTTTATTTAATAGTGAAAAGTAGCATCTGAAACTACGTAGAGCACTTTGTCCACTCAACGTTTTGTGAGAGAATTATTTCCCCAATAATAACGCGCCTATACCCCCTAATAACAATCCTTTCGCTAAATTGCGTACTGGATTTTTTCTTGGTGGTGGTGGTGGGAGCGGTGGCAGATGCACTGCATGGGGTGGATGATGGATATCTTGAATAATAGCCACTTGGTCGTTTCCAATTTTATTTAAACGCCTTAATCGCTTTCTTTCTTTTCTCTTCAATTTCTTTTCCCGTTTAACATTACTTAGCTCGTGTTTCAGTTGAACCTGGATGACTTTATTTTCTGCGAGCGTATCGTCTAGTTTGATAAAACTCGGATCACCTGCCAATTTTAACTTTTTCACATCTTGTTCTAGCTTGATCGTCACCACTTCGTTTTCTGCTATGGCTTTTTCCAGTTTAGATATAGCTAACTCATAGGCATGTGGGTCCATGCCGTTGATTGGACTAATGTATGATGCTGGTAATTTATGATTTAGCAAAGCTACGTCACTTGCTCCGTGTATACCGTGCGTATCAAGTCCGTGATTATGACCACGGTTATCGAGAATATTAAGGCCTTTCTTCCGTGAGTTCAAACGAACATGATTGTGTCCAAGAGGCGTGTTCAGTTTATCAATATGTGCCGTGTTGTGAACATCGTGTATGATTTTTGGTTTTAATACTTGTATTTCTGAGCCATGGCTATGGTCGTGGTTGTGGTCATCGATTGAAACCAGATCATTGACCGGAAACCCAGTACCTATAACTTTCACGGGTACTGTAGGGCCAAATTCACGTACCCTTGCGCCAGTAAGGGGGTCGGTTATGATGACATCGCCACGGTCTGTAAGACCAGTTATTCCTCTTTGACCTCCGCCTAGCATCTCGTTAATGTTTAAGTCCATATTGAATCCACGGTTTCTGAGAAGGCGGTCTCCGAGTTGACTGACACCATCCATAAGGCCACGACGGCCAGAAAACGGGCCACGGCGGCCAGAAAAAGGACCACGACCGAGGCCAAATATACCACGTTCGCCAAGAAATGGACGGCGGTCATTCCGCAAACGAGGGTTAGGGTTGAATCTGTCAGCGCCCAAAACAGAAGGAAGACCATCGGGAAATGGAATGGTCGGTGGTAAACTTGCAAGCGAGTTCGCAGCGCCACTGTTAACGCTTTGAAGGTCTGAAACAGGTACCGAAGGCAAAGCTAGTTGGTCAGATCCACGTGTAAATCCGAAATTAAAACGGTTTGAGAAACTATCTGTGTTCCTTGGCTGTTGATTGATCCCGGATGCTGATAGCTCAGAACCAGCAGTTGGTGGTGGTAACCAACCACGTTCTATTAACCTCTGACGTCGACGTTGTCGAAATTCCCTTCTCCAATCATTCGACGCGCCATCTAATGGCCTAAATCTGTCTCTCCCAAGTGCACCATTTAATTGACCCCATGGCGGCGACATTGAAGGAAATCTTGACTGCCATCCTTGTGATATCGCACCTAAAAAGATAAATTAATATTAGTTTAGATAAAATATCAAATGTTTTTGCATGTATATAGTTAACGTCATACCTTTAGACAGGTTGGACAGACAAACAGACGGACGGACGGACGGACGGACGGACAGATGGATGAGCGGAGAGCTAAAAGCTTCAAAATTCCGAAATTAAAAATAATCGGACATAAGTCTATAATTTTAAATGTAGGAAAATATCTAATTAAATCAAGGAAAATGGCTTGTCACTGAAACTGCGCTTTTCCTGAAAGAGGTCGATTTAATTGAAGTGCGGCTTAGTACTTTATTGTGATAGCATTTTAGTGTGCATACTACTACTTTTCAAAATCGAAAGCTTGTGTAATAATGAAAGAGGAAGAAAAGAAAAACTAAATCCAAGTTAGTTTGACAGGTAAGGATTAAACCAAGCAAGATACACATGTGTTAATCTTATTACAAATACAAAATGCAAGTTATCATAATGGCTTTTAAGTTTGATATGACAATAAACAATGACAAAATGTATCGTTATGGTTGATTTATCACAAATAGTCTCTCAGCTAGATTATTGATACACACAGTAAAAAACCTCTTCGTTAACGTTGGTGAACAACACAAAAAAGCATGCCCGGGTCATAAACCAGTCACGCTGGAGGGAGAACGTTCCGGAGCGACATGTTAGATGGATGGTGTGATGTAAATACATTGACACGTGTTTTTATGTTCGACACATGACACTTGTACTTCTGTGCTGCTAAATGATTTAATTGGTGTAAAACAATAAATAAAAGCTGTACTCTGTAAGTACATGTAATTCGTCTAGATATGTTAACCTTTGTTATATTAAAATAAACATTTGCAAATCAGAATATAAAAAATAAAAATTATGTAGTCTCCATTTACAAACACTTTATCTTAATTTATTATAACAATTTACTATAAACTTACATTTCAGTAATCCGAAGATAATAAAAGTCTGGTATATGTGTATGTTCTGGAGAGAAACCATGGTTTGCTAAATATATCTGTACTGGGAATCTAAAAAGAAACAACATAAACATACAAAAATCAAACAATAATATTTCATAGTAAAAAAACCTTGTTTAAATTTTGATATTTATTAAAGTATCTTTTTTCATTTTTTTCAAAAATGCATTTATTTACTATAACGATCTTTCTTACTAAGATTTATTTATTTCCTTTACCGATAAACTCTTGTACAATGAATATGGCGAATTTCAAATTTGTTAAAACGGACTTACATTATATCGTTCTTATAAGTGGACCTAAGGCAATATTTCTAAAACACATGTGCTGTTCTTTTCATTCTATATAATTGTCTTTATAGTCCAAGTTATTGGTAAACATGTACATGAACATTACGTATTTAGCAAATTTGAGTCATGCTTCACTTTTATAAGATTTCTTCGGGATTTTTAACACACACACACACACACACACACACACACACACACACACACACACGCACACACATGTAAGAAAATCATAAAATTGTTATAATTTAAGGCAATCTTAAAATATAATTTATATAAAATTCTATACCTGATTAATAAGATAATGTCCAAGTAAGCTATGTTTGTGGGTACCTGTGTTCTTGTATTTCTGGTTAAGGTTCCAATAATCGGTCAGTATGTCCACATGTTAACAGTACTAGTATTACTGGTCAGAACAAATGGTCACTGTTTTATATATAACGCACCATGTGTATGTTTTAGTGCATGTGGTATATTAGGACATATTTATGTTACGAATGTAGTATCTATAGCCCTCGACTTTGTGACGGTTATGGGTTCTAATGGCGTATTTCCGCTTTGAATTGACCAATGGTGGACTATTTCGCGACCAAGGACAACCGATTGTCGTTTACCGCAAGCTTACTCGACCGAAAACTACGTCAAGTCGTAAACATCACCGGTCAATGTGTTGTCAACACTCCAATATATATATATTTATTGCATGTCTTCTCCATGTCAAACCAGTGCCCTTAACGTTCATATTACATGGTGCTTTGTTGATCATCGTTTGTTGTGAAGAAAACGATCAAAACGAAACTTATCACTGTAAAATATAGTTACACCATTTGTAAAGATACTTTAACGAAACGTATAACAGTAAGAAATAGTTAATCTCGTTTTAAAGAGTTCAAAACGAAACTAATAACACTAGCTAGGACTAATTGATCATTAATTAGAAATAGTTAAACTCAATATTAAGATTCAACAGTTCGAAATTGTAACTGGCTTATCTTCCCAGTCGTGATTGCAGAAACTGCAAATGTTTTAAGCCCAGTGAAAAGGTTTTCTGTGAGATACTTATCATTGCACGCAAATAATAAAAAATCGATATTAACAAACATTTTTATGTTTTCCGTATGTCATTAGTAGAATGAGATAAAGTAGTAAATATGAAAATCCTAGACGCTTTTCAAAAGACACCTAACGAGTGCGTAGCACCAGCGAGATCATATTCTGGATTGACAAAGCACTTCCTAGAATTTATTTCTATTTATGATCCACTGTTAAAATAATCTCACGAAATTAAACTTTTCAGAACAATTTTTTCTAAAAGTATATGTGGATTCATTATGTTAGGCAGACCTTGGAGGTTAACGCAATAAAAACATGCGACGTTGTAATGTATATACAGATGTAGATTTAATATGATTGCGTTATTCTTTTCTTCAAATTGTATGTTTTTTACTCGAGTGTGGCATCTTATTTTACTCGTTTCTTCATTCTGAATAATAACGTATATAATTCAATAAGGTCTGCTTAGAAAAAAATATATCGTCCACACAATACACACAATTGAAGTAAGCTATATATATATGGTGGCCTTTTTGTTTTTGTTTTCTAATTTTGAGGCGCAGTGTTGCATTTTGATTGGTCGAATTACAAAGTGATATCTCGTGAGAAGTTAAAAATGAAGACACGATTCTTATCTTCTAAATAAATATTTGTATTTATATGTTTAAAATGTAATAAATGTTAATGGTACGAGACTAATATGTTTTAGGCAAGCAAACTATTTCAATATTCTGTATTCGAAATGTTGTTTTTTTATTTTCCGTTTAAAAAAACCAAATTAAACATTTTAATTGGCATAAATGATCAGACCAAGTGTTAATCTAAACAGAATAAAATGATCTGTTTCATATTCGCTTCAAGATGGTTATAGTAAACTTGCTTTTGTAGTCCCGTGGGAATTTATTGCTGAAAGTAAACGACTTGCAAAAATCAATAGAGACCACCTAACTAAATATTAAAAAGTGTGGTGCCACCCTGAAATTTTTGTCAGGAGCAAAGTATGACGTCATAAAGATGATGGCTATTTTATTTTTTGGAAATAATATTAAATCGTACATATCTTCTCTAATTATTGAGCAAATTTAATGTTGATGGTATCAAAATGGTCGCAATGAATATATGTATCCATTACAAATCATCTATTTAATATATGGAACAGACAAAAGATAAATAGTGTTTTATTACGTAATATAACGTATACAAGAAAAAGACTCAAAACGTGATTAGCGAGTATTTTTAAGAACATTTATATTAAAAAAAGTAAAATTTAAATAGCGGATTTATAACTTAATAAGTTAATGTGAAGTATATCGGGAAGTACTGAATAATTGTTGCTACGTGTCACACTCGTCGATATAATATTCATCGCGTGTACTTAAACGCTAATGATACTACAATATCGTATTATCAATCGAATTTTTAAAACAAGTAAATAAATTAATAAATAAATCAATTCATTAATTACAGCTCATGGATGAAGGTCGCAAAACGTTGCGGTTCGTCCATAGCCTATACACGCTACACAACAAATCAATCTTTCATTTACTATTTATAATGTAATTCTTCATGTTTTCGTGATATTTTGTTATTTAAGATGTATTTCCTAATATGGTCAAATTCCTCAAAAGCTGTGTGTCCCTAAAGTACGTTGATAAATTTCCCCAACAGTAAAATTTGAAATTATGGAGATCCCTGTATACTAAATTGAAGGCAATTTACTACCACCCACATTTATAGTGAAATGTACAGTGAGTGCATACTTTCAATGCTATGCAATTTGTAGTCTTTAATTCTAGTCAAAGCAGGTCTTATCAACTGATGGTACTTTATTTCCAGACTGAGCGTTATAAACTCAAAAGACGGCAAACTATAAAAACTGTGAAGTTAAGTGAAAATGAATTCGCTTGTTAACAAATAAGTCATAAAGTATTTTACGTTTAGTTCGCACTGAGAACATATTAGAGATCAATTACGTTTAAACACATACATGCACCTGTGGCAAGTATTGGGCGAACTTAATTAGATGTATATACTACGTTATAAAATATGCTTATTTATTCATGAATACACATTTTTCATAGTCAATATATACTTTACAGAAAGACTTCATCATTTATTGTCTTGCTGTTAAGTACAGTGTAATGGTGAAGATGAATGGTTCTGAGGCTATAATGCATCAACATTTAAGAAAAGACCTAGCATGTCAAGTACTCGAATGATGGATAAGAAGACCTCACTGTATCGACCCCGGTAAGGTGACACACTCCTACACGTACACACACATTGAAGAGAGTGGCTTCCGAAAGGCACCGTAGGCACGTGTCTACTATTTTCCATGAGAAATCGAAAAAATGAAAATGCAAACAAATGCAAATTGAAACCACCAGAATGAAGGCAACTTTATTTTCCTTTTATAGTGAACATTATATAAACATATTACATTTACTATTGATTTATTTGGTTATAAAGCAGCGAATGTAAATTATAATATAGAAAATATCGCTAAAAAGATACGAAATATAGTATACGCCAAAACACGACAGTCTAGCTGAACCCTCACTTCTCCAGCTTAAGTTAAAAAGGATGAACTTACAATTGGTTATGCTCGAGTTGTCACCCTAATAAAACTGTTTGACAGTTTATTGACTTGCAATGTGTATCTATGTGTCTTAGTATGAGATTCCCGTTCAAATAGTTCATTTTTAAAAATATATAGATAAAACGAAAGTCGATTAATCATTTTTAATGTATGAAACATTTTTACATATCAACCTGTTAAATGATATTGATAAGCTCTCAGTAAAGAATGTGTTTGATGTTTTTAGATCGTCATTGTATGTTTGATAAGTTTATTCCGTATAACTTACACTTAGTTACACTAATTTTTTTATAGCAATCATTTAATTAGATTAATGCAATATTGATAAATAATTTAATGTTTAGTTTTATACCATTCAACAATAGACCGGAAGGGCTTACAGGACAGGTATGAGCCTTGGGGAAATCTAAATTCTTACATTGTACATCAAAATATAACTGGGTTTTTTTTAAATACCGTTTAATAAAAAGCAAAATCTGCGATTGATTCTAGGGTTCCGTCTTGATTAAACTTGGTGCCCCGTGTCCCAGGTTTACTGTAAACACTAGTGTTAATTAATCTACCTTTATTCGACCCCTATAGTGACTTAATCACATCAGTTAAACAATATTAATCTCTTTTCCCTAGAGATGCCTCCTACCAAGTTTGATTAAAATTGGTCCTGTGTTTTTGGAAAGTAAGGCGAATAACAGGATGGGGTAATAGTTTCGAAAGATATCTATTTAATATGTGATGGCAGATACATGCCACTATAGACAATGTACATTTCCTTTCGTTTTTCTTAATGGTGCTTACAGAGTATTGAAAGTTCCCGCAGAGAACAAGTGCAATGTTTTAAAAAAAATTGTGATTGGATTTTTAAAATTTAGAAAGTTTGATACAAATTGGCTATCAAATCGGCGGTCAAATATGAATATATATTTATAAATGATTATTTTAACTCTAAATGTAACACTAAATTGCTACTTTTCTAAAAAGAAATAAAAAAATTGATTAGTTATACAGGAACTTTTAATACTAAAATTTAGTATTGAAAGTTCCTGGTTTTTATTGAAAATCGTTTTCTTAGTTTTCAGTATCTTGAATTTTTTAGAGTTTTTAGTTTCTTTCTTTTCATGGAATATTCATTCACTTGGCTGTTCCCATGCTTATCATTCTATTCGAATTAATAACAATCGAACGGACTGCAAGTGTGAATCTCTCCAGTGTAATCGAACGCACTACAAAACGTAAAAACTCTTTGTTACCTGTGCGTTTAAACGAAGGCTGTATATGGCAACGTTTTTCTGCAAGCGTTATATTTACACAGACAGTAAGCAAAAAGTAAGCATTGGAAAAGTCAACATTGTTTTATTCTTATGTTATCATACTAGTTGGGTAGAATGTTCATTTCATTTATACTCTTGTACGTGCCTCGTGTCAATTAATTCTTTTTAAAATGTATACATGTACGTCCGTTTGTTTGCACATTTCTAAATTTTGCGAAATGTTGAAATTGAGTTTCTACAGGGACCCATTTCTATCAGTCATAAAAAAAATATAACCCCTCTCCGGGATTGCCCAGGTCGACGACAACCACATACACTACACCTAGGCGTCATTGAGTGAAACGGGTGTCTATGCGTTTTCCAGAATTGAATTTTTCGAAAACCATGCATGTTGTAGAATTAAGAATTTTTGTCGGCACTCTGTGTTCAAAGATTTTTAGGCAAAAAGTTATGAACCGGACAAGTCATGATACTACATTGTATCCTATATAACCTTTTTCGACATATATTTCGCATATATATCTGTATAAATTTATATGCTGCTAACCTAAGGCTATAGTATTGTTTTCTTCAGGCATGCATATGAATAATATTTTTAGAATCAATACATAAATTGACAGGACTTTTAAATAAGGAAATAATTATCTGGCTTATGATCGAGTAATGAAATTATAAACATATTTTCACAGTACATCTACATGCATACAATGTACAGTTGCCTAGCTATTAAATAAGAAACCAAGTGTCCTGATCATGATTTGTTGTATATATAATATATACGTTACTGTCATAAATATATTTAATTTTTGTTTGTTGCTTTTTGTTAACTTAATCATAGTTAAGATTCATATTATTTAAGTTGAATATTTCCTATATGTTAGCCTATCATTTAGATATTTCTCACTTGTTATACATGTATGTTTATTTTCTAAAATTATTATACTTTGAATGCGCACCCAAACATGCACCTATGGGCCCAGAATGAATTGGAAAATAAAATAATCTTATCTATCTTATCTTATGATGTTAAGAGGGACTCTCGCCCTATGTAATAGTTACGGTTCCTGCGGTGAGTGAACTAAACCTGCTCCAAAATTGAGAAAATATCATTTTCAGCTAATTCTTACTTTAATTTGCATGAGAGTCGTGCATATTGCTTGAATTGAGCATGATTATAATATTTTGTACGGTAACTAATAAGTGCAATAATTGATAATACTATATATACAACAGAACATTTTTTGTTCATACAATGAAGCAAAAACAGGTTTATGAATATATTATTAAGAATATTAATATATGACATTAATTTAATGTGTTCAACAGATCTAGATGGGAAGATATTCAGACAGTGATGATGATAAAAAGAAAAGAAAGAAAAAGAAGAAGAGGAGATCAAGATCCATGTAAATTGATGATACCATACTCATAAAAAAATATTGAAGTTTGTGATGTTTCCATTTTTAGTTAATAAATGTATATTTGGTTCATTTTTCTGCGTGCGTCCAACATTTTCTTATTGCCTGCCAATGTCAATGGACTTGCGGCCTAGAATATTGTCTTGGTTTTTCGAATACTATTTTATAAAGTTTCTTGTAACTCCATTACTTAGTTTTTCTGTAATACCAATGCAACAGCTAGTAGCAGAAATGTACAACAACTCTGCCAGGATTCAAACCTTGAACACCTAGCTAGGTTAGGAGTAAAACCTAACATAACAATATATCTAAATTAAAGGATTAATTCTACAATTCAAGCTTGAATAATGTTGATAACAAATATGAAATATTCAGCTTCCTTGTCTCTTAGTTGAGTTAATTATAAAGCCATGTAATAATGTAAGGGAACCTGCTGATGCACTGCTTTAATTTGAAGCAAACATATATGCTGGTCAATTTATTCACCTTATTAATTAAGTCCCTACGTGGATACCAAAAGTATCTAACAGCAGCAGATAACTACAACCCTCTCTATCAGTATTTGAAACTGGGACCCCTAGGTTAAGAGTGAATGCTCTGCTGATTGAACTAATACTACAAAAATGCAATCTGAAACATGCCTCCGATAAATATGACATTTATAAGAGGAAAGAGTCAAAACTCTGTGTGAGAAACCCCTTCGCGAACCCCAGATTTTGCGCTGAAGTAGCCTTCATGAATGGACACTATAGAGAAAAATTATTTTAGAGACTTTGACAAGACTTCGGTAAATCAAAGCTATAGAGCAAAAGGGGAAACAGTGACAAAATGTTTTGGTATGGTAACAATGAACAATTTCCATACCCGAACAATAATAGAAAATATCCTACAGTACATGCTGCAGTAATGTTGATTTCACTGGAGTGACCTATATACCTACCCTGTATTTTAGGGCTGACACTAAAACATTTGATTAAAATGTTTTTTCTCTAGAAAAAATCAAGATGAATGAGTTTCTCCTGCTCCACAAGTGGTCCCTAACACTTCTTCCAGTACAAAAGATTTGAAATGTTATCAAATGGATTATGTAAATAATCAATAAATAGAAAAACATTTACCATATTAACATGTATAATACATCTATCCCAAATAAAAACATTCATAATAATATTACATATTTATACTTGCATTGATAAATGAAATTTCTATTATCAAATAAAGAATAAAATAAAAAAATACAAAAAAGTGTTTTTCCTACCTTCTTACCCTATTTTATGGAGCCAAAACTGGAAACACAACTATAATTTGATGTGTGGCTTAATATAAAATGTTTGTGAATACTACTATGCAGGTATATTAATATTTAATTAAAAAATGCTTTTATTCTGTTTACAAAAAACTCTTTTTTCCAGATCATTAGAAAGTTCAGACAGTAGACATTCTCATAAGCTGAAAAAGTCAAAGAAACACAAGAAACAACGGTCAAAAAGTAGGTCACCAGACAATCATAGAAGAAGGTCAAGAAGTAGGTCACCTAAATACACACGAAGGAGGTCAAGAAGTAAAGAAAGAAGCACCACAAGGTATTCAAGATCCAGGTCTAGGTCACCTGGATATTCCAGGGTTTCAAGTCGTAGAATTAATGATCGAAGGTCAAGAAGTACTAGTCGAGATTATAGAGGGAGATCACGATCAAGGGACAGATACAGAAGGTCAAGGTCGAGAAGTTTGGAAAGATACAAATCAAAATTGAAGAGGTACTTAGTAAATATTTCTTAATTTAAAATTTTAAGTAACATATAAGTTAGTTTTAAATATTTATTGTAATTATACAATGATTAACATCTTCTTAGTTTTAAAAAAGCAATTTGTTGATAACAAGTATGACAATATTATACCGCAATAAAACAAAACAAAACAAGTTCATGTAATAATCTTGTATGTAATTTTTCTATGTACAAAATTCAAGAAAAGGTTAAACTTTTTGAAATCTTCAATGCAGCTTTTACTTTGAGCTACCGGTATTATATAATTAGGCATCACTGGACAAATGAGTGTTTCCAGCTGTCTCACTTTTAAATATTGCTGGAAAATAATGATAAACAAATAATAAACAATGCTAAAATTTACAATAATATACAGTGAAACCTGCTCTAGCGAGCACCTCAATAAAGAGACACTCTTTACATAAAGACCACTAAAATCAGGTCCCTTGAAGTCTAGTTACACTTATTTTAAACTGTATAAAATAAGACCACCTCCATATAAAGGCAACTTTTTCTGGTCTCTTGGGTGGTCTTTATAGACAGGTTTGACTGTAAAGCACACTAATTGCAATAAGTGTCAAATGTTATTGATAGCTTTATTTATAAGGAAAAGTGTAAAAAATCAAGAAGGAATATAATATCAATACAAAAAAAGACATTGACAAAACCAACAACAGCAACAAGCATATGCAACATTTATCAGCACCAAAACTCACGATAATTATTGACACTAGTTTTTCTCGGGATGGTCGTCCAGTGCTTAATAGGGCAAGGTGGTTAAACTTGTTTATAAGACCTCTCAACCTTCTCATGTCTCACATAGATAAAAAAACTATTCAAATCAGTATACCAGTTTTGTCAGGAAAATGTCATCATGAATGTACCCACACATTTTTAGTAATGAATAGGAAGCAAAGTTCCTGAAGTTTGTATGTTGCATAATTTAAAACTAAAAATTATATAGTAATTTCTGGATTTGAAAATTGTACAATATAATAAATTTTGAATAAGGGAGGTAACTAGAAAATTGATTTTGGTCTACAGTCTAAGAATAATTTTTTCTATCCAAATTCTGCTTATTGTTCGACCTCTGTCTGCAGCTGGCATTGTTTTATTAAAAAAAAAACTAACATCTCCAGTAAAACTTGACCAGAATTAGAGGGAACTTTCGTTAGAACTTTGAAACTAAGATGGTTTTAAATGCATATGTTTATTTAACATTGTATTGTCTATCAAATTTTATGTTGTAGGCGATCAAGGTCATTAGACAGATTGAAAAGTTCCAGTAGATACAGTTCAGGAAATAGCAGTCCAGCAAGGAAACTAGCAGATGAGTAAGTTTGGTGAAAAGTAAATCCTTATGAATATAAGCAGACAAATTAGCAATGCAACTTGTTTTCCATTCAGAAAAATTAAAAGTTGAGTAAATATTGTGATTGTGACTGTTGCAGAAACAAAACACTACACAATCACTAACGATCTAAGATAGCTAATGATTTTGTACTGTCAGTATTTTAAGTAAGTTTGCTGTGTTCCCAGTGTTATATGCTGATATGAATTGATTAAATACCCTAAAAAAATATTTTCATGTTTTGTTTCTAGAGACCCTGTATCAAAGATTCCAGGATTTTCAGATATGGTAAGTTGTAAATTGTTGTCATACTATTATAATCTGGTTTCTTCAAAGTTTATTAGTTGATCATTATTATTATTATTTAAATCCTCAAGCCAAATTTAAAAGTCAGAAAATGTCACGCTTATTCTATTTATATACATTCAAGTAGTTTGCTGCATTCTGATTTAGTTTAAACTTTGTCAGCTGGTCATTATCTATTATTAAATTGATTTAACTTTGCAATTATTTCTTGTGTTCAAGTAAAATCAGATAAGCTCACTTTAAACAGTATTTGCAAATTTGAAATATTCATCATAATAACCTACAAGTGAAATCTATAAAAGTTCAAGGAAATCTATAAAATAACTAGGAAAAACATCTCTAATCAATAAAAGGCCCCCATCTGGAACTAAATTTGTGTATTGATTCTTTGAAAGTTAACCACTTTTGATAATTGTTCACTTAACAATGTAAATACAGTGTATGTTTTTGATGTGTTAACATTCTTACATTTGAAGCCACCCGCAGAGCAAGCAAAGATAAGAATGCAGTTGGCACTCAAGGCAGCTGGTAAGAATTTTATCATTACAGCTTGCTATTTATGTTGGTGACCTCTAAAAAGATCACATTCTAGAACTCTTATAACTATTATACATATTTTATTACTTATAATAAATAATATATAAATATTGAAATTGTATACATGCCAGTGCATACTTTAAATTACATACTTACTTTAGTGTCAGTTTTCAAATTATCACTTTAAATTTGTATGTGGTAAGTCTATACACCAACAAAATTTTGGTGTTGAAATTTTGTTTTGTAATAGTTTATCATAAACAAGATAACTTTGAATGTTAATATTGTATGGCAGTTAAAGAATCATTCTGGTTTGGTTTTGATTCTAGCTGCAGCAGATGAAAAAATTAAAGAACAAATTCATGGAAATAGACTTCCAGTTTCTAATGCCATAGAAGACCAACTTAAGTTTTCTAATGCTGTTCAAGACATAGAGAGTTCCAGTTTTGAAGCTTCTACTTTTAAGTCTGCCAGATCAGTAAGCATTGTTCATAAAGTACCAATTATTATAATCTGTGAACTTTTAATATATTTTGTTTATGTCTTTTTCAATTAAAGAATGTTCAATATTAGCAATTTTTGGATTCAATTGTCAATGAACATTTCAAGACAGTTTAAAGGTAATTAAACAGAATGGAACAATTCCATTAAATCCTATCACATGCCACTGGGCTAGCTAGGTGGTAAGTGTGCTTGCTTCACGAGTGGAAGGTCTTGTGTTCAATCTTTGACAAATTCACACCTAATATGTTAAAATTTGGTTATCTTCTCACTTCTTGCTAAGGACTGACTTGCTTGGTGTAAGGATAATGTGACCAAGTTAAGTATCAAGTCAATGTATCTGTGGTATGATATTTCATTAAGCTAGCACTATAAAACCACCATCAGTGCACACTATTCCAAGCAAACACAGTCTCTGTATGACCTAGACATGTGTTAAAAGGCATGTTAAACCCAAATAAAACAAACAAAACAAACAAATCCCTGCACAGAGTAACACTTGATACTTTATATTTAATATTGAATAAAACATTTTTAAATGTTTTTTGAGACAAAATAAATTTCACAGAATTAAAATTGTAAACATACCTAATAATATTTGATATCATCTTTATAAAAAATGTTTATTTGTATTCATCTTTTCAGGACAAGCCAAATATAGACGATAGGAAAATGGATTTTTTTAACTTTGGTACTGCAGCAGAATTTAAACCAGATATGATTCCTAAAAAGAAACTTGTGATTGATGAAACAAGTAACTTAGCACATCCAAATGTAAGTTATAGTTTGTTCTCAAGAGACTATAAATTCTGACTGAGCCTGCGCTTGAATTTGTTGTCCAAGTGGACTTTTCATATACCAAACTGTCCGTCCTCGTCCGTCCATCGTTTACTTTTATATTTAAAACTTCTTCTCAAAAACTACTGAAGACGTGTTGACAAAACTAGCTGTAAATGTTCCTTGCATAGTCCCCTTTGAGACATATGTTCGATGATGCTAAATTCCATCAAATATGGCCACCGTGGCTTCTGATTGTCTGAGACAATTTTGTCTTCTTGTCAAGAACCATTGGTCAGATTTTCATGAAACTTGATGTACATGTTCTTTGCATGGTCCCATTTCAGAATTGTGTCCAAAGTTGCCAAAATCCATCCAATATGGCTGCCGTGGCATCTGATTGGCCGAGACATTTTGGACTTCTTGTCAAGAAGCCATGGTCAGATTTTCACGATGCTTGACACGGCTGTTCCTTGCATGGTCCCCTTTCAGAATGGGCCTCTTGTGTTTTTTTTTAGATTACTTGACTTCAGACGTCCTCATCATGTGAGCTTATGCCATCATTAAATGTCCGTCAGATTTCAGTTTAAAGTTATTCAATTTTTCAACTTCCCAAAAAGTCCTTGACTGATTTGTACCAAATGTTGAAAGACACATTCTTGGGAAAAGGGATTCATATCTGTTCAAATGGTGGCATTTAGCTACCAGGACCACCAACAAAAATGATAAATATTGGGAAATATTAACAAATTTTAAAATATTTTCTCGTATAATAGAAGTGTACAGTTCAATGTTTGCATATATATGTAGCATAACTTTTGGGTAAAAATGTAACGTCACATTTTGGTTCCGATTTCAACTTAGCAGATATGGTAAGTTTTAACATTTTCAACTTTCTCAGACTACTAGACAAATTTTAACCAATTGAGACGAGAAGCACCCTTGAGGGTAGGGGATTTGTTAAAAAGAAGGGGCTCGATCCACCAGAGGCACTAATAGAGTGTCAAAATGTGGAACATTTGACAAAATTAAAGAAAAAACTTATCAATATTGTGTTGGTCCAAAGTCATTGTAACTTAAAATAGATGTGTAATATTCAAAATGATGTGAATATATTTCAATCTTTATAAAAGAACGAAAATTTAATTCCATAGACTTTAAAGCACTTTACTGTATGAATGTACAGCTCTTTATTAAGTCTTTGTTGATGGCGAACTTTTAACTTTAACTTTTTTCTGTTGTTTGTTCTTTAATAGCTCTTTGTTGAACCTGAAGAGAAAATGGATAGATGGATTCAAAGACTTGCAGCATTGCGGAAGAAAAAACTTGAAGGAGAAGCTATACAATGACAAACATTTACAGTGTTTGGACAGTGTTAATCACACGTACTCTTACCCTACATGTATGTAGGGTTATTTGGCTACAGTGTTATTTCGATATTTTCACTGCTGAAACAAATCGTGAATTCTTGATCATCACTGCTGTCAAAGTAGAACAGTGATATGTTAAAGGAAGAAAGCTTAAAGTAGACAGTGAATTCATCTCTGCACGAAAGCGTACTTTTCACACAAAAAACATGAAATAAACCCTTCATGAATAAAAAATATGCAGCATGTCTGAATTTGTAGAATGTTTACACATTTTCACATGAATGCAAACAGAATATTACTGTTACCTATGACACGTGGAGGTATGTGAAAATATTATTTTTGAAATGATTAGAACATTGTTTTGTAACTAAATGTGATCATCATTGGCCGGAATAGAAACATATACACTGCAATTGATTATAAGTCTTTGCAACTAACAGGTTTTACTGAATATTCTTTAAGATATATCATACATTTATATGTAGTAACTGTAAGTAAGCTAGTATCTTTATTCAGTGTGAACAGATAGCTATCAAAGGATGCTTTATTTTCATATTGGTAATAAGAAGGAAAAAGTGCATGTTCACATATAAGCTTATTGGCTATCATTCCATGTGTGTGTACAAGTTTTGGCTTAAAGGATATGTGTCATCAGTATACTTTTCTTATCGTGGCAACATATCGCAAATTAATAAACATAAATTCAAAGTTAATTGCATATTATGTGTGATGGTGTGTCGACCTCATCCTTAAAGGAGTAGACGTTAATCTGATGTATGTTGTATCGATAGATTTGTATTAACACTGTGGGGTGTTTTGAGGTAGGGCTACTATTCACATTTACCGATGCATAGTACGTCTTCATATATTAAAATCAGGCGGACGACTATTGTAAGAATTTTTTTTATGGCAAGTCACATTGGGTGAATCTTGTTGAGTAATATTGATTTGAGCAGGAGCCGGTGCGAACTGATAACTCTGAACTCCATATCCAGGTGGTGGTACATTTGTGAAGGTATTTATCCAAAGTTGAATGTGGGAAGACTGATTCACTTTGTTGTGTATAAGATTTGTATAAACTGCGGTTTCAAGAGGGTAAAATATTCTGCGAGGCATTACATTCACGAGACACGAATGAGGTTGAGAGTAAGGTTTCACTCCATATATTCCAGTTTAGGTATGTACAGATTCATTTGGATTTAGGCGTGCATGTGCAAAAGATAAGATATGCATATGCAAAAGATAAGAATCCTGGCTTGATGCGTATTCAAAAGGTACAAGTTTTGGTTGAGGGGGTTAAACATATCTTATTCTGCCTCATATGTTTGCTGGTAATTAAGTTATTAAAATTTTGAAAACTTGCGAAGTTTCTGGGGTTAGACTTTGTTGAGTATTTGTATGACAGCATGAATAGTTTGGTCCACAAAAATGGTGGTTAGAATGTGAATTATCTGAATTCGGATTGCATGCCTGTGTTATTGTTTCCTTGAGAGTTGTCTTCCTTGGCATTTATATTATGAGTATAGTTAACAGAATGAGTGGAATCAAAAGAACGAGAGACATTGACAAACAAACAACAGCTAAGCACCGGAATGTAAGGAATTAAACTGACACCACCACAAGTCAGAACATTGGCATCCTGTATTGTGGGAGTTGAGTACTCACAAGGAGGATGCTCTTTTGAAACACTACCGAAAATTCAAAGAGATTATTGATAGTCAAAAACGTTTCTCTTAGATGCAGCGATTCTGAGGGATGCAGCTTTTGTAAGGTTCAGTATTTAAGAGACTTTTTAGTCCATCTGGACTGAAGGTCCAAATTTTGGACCAATTTAAAGATTAAGGGGATTCAGGTTTGATAAAATGAAGGGGCTAGGTCCACAGGGGCGCCATTAGGGGGCCAAAAGCGGGAACATTTGACAAAATATCAAAAATCTTCTTCTTATAAACTAAAAGACCTAGAGCCTAATGCTTTAGTATATAGTAACTTGAGGGCATGGTAAAACCAAGTTTGTCAAGGCGTGACCCAGAGTGAAAAATAAGTTACCATTTTGGGGTCAAAGTTCAACATAATATCATATATATAGCTAATATGTTACCTTTTCAAATAATTGACTGCTTGACCAAAAATAATGGACCAATTTCATCCAAAAGGGAGTACAGATTTGTACAAATGATGAGTCGCAGTCCCGAAGGGGTCCCTCTTAGGGGG